>JAULKM010139717.1:0-18420 GCA_032355605.1 Rubia tinctorum
GATGAATTGATTTCAGCTTCGCACCGTGCGCCAGAATGTACCTCATCATCCCCATCTCATCTTCGAGGCCTTTGAACTCCTTAAACGAAACACTTGCAAGACCGGACGACAAACACTCCGGTACTTACTTGCACCAGGGTCCTTCCAGCAGTCCTCGTGCGCTTCATTACCACATTCAACCTTTTCGATGCTGAGGACTTCGAATTTGATCGAGTGGAGAACAATAACAGGTGCAAAACTCCAATGACAACATTCGATTTCAAGAACCAATATGGTTAATTTCTCAAACCATGAAGATAGGGGGTAGTGGCATTGCTTAGACCCTTCATTAATGTACCCTTTAAGGTCAGAAACTTCACACGTTTCAGAGCTTCAATCATCTCCACACTCCAATTGGTATCTAACTCATCATCAACACCAAAATAAGAAGCCTCCTTAAGTTGAAGATCTACCTTATTTGCATTAGTTAGCCCTTTTACTCAGATTAACTTCCAAGCCTCACCGTGTAAAACCAGAGATTGAAGCACGGGCGCATCAAGTTCCAGCATTCGGAAGTGATCGCAGCGATGCAAATCTAGTTGAATGTATCTCAGTGAAAGAGAAGAAATCTTATAACCTCGCACGCCATCAGTTCGATAGCTTCCAACTCTGAGAAATTGGAGCACCGGACAGCCAGATACAAGTCTGCAAAAAGATTCATCGGATTCATGGTAAACATGAGTAAAATTCAGAACATTCAGTTTAGGAAGATAAACCAGACAAGGGACTTTAACCAGAAAAGGACCTCATAATTCGACATGTTCCAATTCCCCGCAAGTGAAAACTGAAAAGTGTACGAGGTAGGGGAATACGAAAATTCATACTCTTATCATCAAAACCAACCTCGAGAACTCGAACTCGAACGTTCACAGTGATTGCATAGCTGACCCAGAAGAAAACATTAGCGGCCGGACATCCATAATACCAATTCAGTCAGATACCTAGCATCATGTTGAAGTAAAACTTTGTCAACAAATTGCACAAAACTCATGGGTTTCTTGTTTTCCACATAGTCGGTGTGGAAGTCATCAAAGTGGAGGGAGGTTATTTTAGTCCAGAGAGACTTCCATCTTTTTGCTAGGTCAGCATCTTTTGTAGGGATTAAGGAAAGGATATGACAAATGACTAGATCGGGTAACTCGCTGATCCTATCAACCTGGAGCTCTTCGCCATTGATGAATTCGCTGCATATGCTTAGAACAGAGGATTGTGCTGTTTTGCGAAAATTTATAGATTGTAGTCTCCCAAGAGGAACTTTTCGGAATTAGGGCTGACGTTTCGGTTTTTGTCATGTGAATATCAAAGGGTTCTAAGCAGTGGCGGAACTAGACCAGGTTTTGAGGAGGGGCGGAGGGGCGGAGCGGAGTTTAGCACCCGAGGAGGGGCGAATTTGAGGAGGGGCAGATGAAGAATAATTGTATGATTACCCCTTCATTCACCGAATTTTGGGAGGCGGCCGCACCGGCTCGCCCCCCCTAATTCTGCCACTGGTTCTAAGATTAATGCATTAATTTTCAAATCGTCGAAATTCACTCAGTCTTGCTCGTGCAATTCAAATTCAGTCTAGTTTGGATTTTCTGCACCACGATCATTTGGTATTATAAATAAGGGCAAATTTAAGTACATATAGAAAAATCTTAAACCAATAATCTCCTTATGAGACTGCGTTTAAGAATTGATTCTAACTATATGATTTTTGTATTAAACAATTTCTAATTCTTAAAATATTCCCCCATAATCTCAATAAATTTTATCAACTAGCTCATAGTTTTTTAACACCAATAAAACAAAACTACTTCTAATTTTCTATTCATATATGTGTCTGGAATCATTTTTCACAAAATCGAAGATCACGTCTTAAGTTGAAAAAGAAAAAAGAAAGGAGAAACCTATAAAGAATGTAAGGAATAAATTACCACGAGTAACAAATTACTTGAGCGAATGTGGCTTGTAAGAGTTTAGTTTTAATTCAAGTTAGATGCTCTAGTGTTTAGAGCAGAATGGCTCCGTTGGATTACGATTCATCCTCCGAGGAAGAAGACGATTGCAATACTATGCGGGCCGAACAATTTGCACAAGGCAAACAACCAATAACCGTCTGTTGCACAACTTCCATCTCAAGTTCCACCCCAGAATCGAAGGTCTACAGCATCTCTTAACGAGCTTGTTCAACAATGACGTGGCTTGCCTTTTCACAAAAAGCAAAGCAGCATTAGATTGCTCCTTATGTGAACTCAAAAGCAAAGCAACACTAATAAGGAGTTTCAACGCCGACTCTTTTGAAAATGCTTATTTCTGAAGTGGAACTTCAGATTTCCCGTGTCCAACTTCCATGCCCTCCACGGACACGGATCATCCTCACAGACTTGTTGCTTAGTGTTAGCCGGGCGTCCGAGCTCGTACTTTTGCTTCTTCCTCCAAGCCTTCTTCTTGCCGCCGGTGGAGCGCCTCTAGTGAAAGGAATCTCAGAGGGGTACCCATCTTGAATCTATTTCTTCTGGAGTTTGTGTAATTATAAGGTGTTTGTGTGGGAGTAATCTAATTTTTCAGGTGTTTGTGTAATTTTAATTTTTGCCGTGGATTGATTTTGAATAAGATTGGTGAATGAGCCCTTAAGTTAAATAATTAAAATTTGATTAACATTAAAACTAATTAAGGGTAACTTAGTAAATCATTCATTAAAATTAGCTACATTTAGAATTTCCCTACTTTACACCACCTATAAACGTGACACCCTTATAAAAAAAATGAGTGTAAATATTACTCCTTATGTTCTATCTTTATTTGCACTTCTATTTTTTTTATACTATTCTCTATCAAAGTTTGACCATGTATTTGAATAGATTTATGAACAATAGAACAGAACGTGCAAATCTATACGGGAGAGAGAGTAATATCATTGAAAATCTATCTGGTACGGAGGGAATAATAGGATGGTGAAGATAGAATCACCATAGGAATTCAGGAGTGGCACAATTCACTAATGGGGTGACATTTTTCTCCTCCAACACAAGGCTTTGAAGTTCTGATTGAATGAGGGAAACCATCCTGTTCAATGGACATGCTCAAAATCCTTTTTGCCTTTCATTCGCAGAAATTCTCATACCAGATCAAACCAAATTTTCATCTCTTAGTTTCAACAACATTAATTTCTCAAAACAAACAGACCTAAGCGCGCACACACACACACACCAACAGACTCGATTTAATTCAAGCATTTGCAGGCATAGCAAAAGCAAATGTAACAGGAGAGCTAAACTTGCAAATCGTTCGATTTGGCTCACAAGCATTATACTCCTGATTTGATTTGATGTTGGGGCAAATTCCTTCCAAAAGGCAGGTGGATTCACAACAATGAGTAACACCACCTTTACCTTCCACCCCAATTCTTCAACAATGCAGTCAACTGCAATTCAGCACTAAACTTATAAATAATCAAAACAATGCAAACCTAATTAACCGCCATACATCTCAATGACCGACTTATATTGGAATAATCGAAACAAAGAACGGTAAGAGTGTTTTGCCAAAGATATTGAATTGGAACATGGTGGGCGTGTTCACGACTGAACCCTTTAAATAGAGGTTGGTTTCGTGAATGGAATTCGAGTATTAGGGTTTTTTCAACCCTCAAACAGGCCCACTATGGTGAGCTCATGTATCTTTATAAAAATTTAGGCCTAAAGCCTATACCAAATGAGAGTTCATAATTTTATTGGGCCTTTTACATGAGACTCTTTAAATTTAGAAAATTCTCTTTAATGAAACCTCTTGAAATATCTTTATTATAAAAAGTGTTTTATTTTGAGTTTGTCTGTTGAAATGCGGTCTTTTCATAAGTTATGAAAAGATTAAACTTTAAATTGCAAATGAGAAGAAATTAAGATTAAATTTTTGGTTTGCATTGATCGGGTCATAAACTTATAACTACTGCATGTTGCACACTCCCTTCGTCCTAACTCAAATTGCACACTTTCCATTCAAAGGTGTCCCAGCTCAAATTGCAGAGTCTGAATTTTGCCAAAATAGGCCCAATTAACTTGACCTAAAATACCTAAAGTACCTTATTTTTGGCTGAAATCAGAAATGGGATTGGGTTGTTTAATTTAGGGTTTAGGAGAGGATTTGAGGTGACTGAAGGTTGGTCAAACGCGTGGCTTGATTTTGCTTAAAAGCCACGCATAATTAATGACATGGCCCCACTGTCTCCCACTCAATTCATACTCTCAACCTTATCACTTGAGAATCCAACGCTCCTCTCACTTCCCAACGCTAACCTTATCATCTTCTCTCTTTTTCTCTCTACAATCCAATGCTGAAATCAAATCTTGTCCTCTCTCTCTTCTCGAATCTTCTCTCCAAACTCTTCCTCCTCCTCATCACAACCGTTTCTCCTCCTCATCACAGCTATAAAAAAATCCCCTTTATTATCACAGCTTTGTAAACCCTAGTATTTAATCGGTTCACTTTTTTTTCTCATTTATTTGGTGTTTTGAAATTGGGTTTTGCAGTATGAATCATTTTCGTGGTGTATCTAACTTTAAGCACCATGGTTCCAAGTGTATTATTGATTCAAGCGCTACAAAACACATGACATCATCTCCCACTGTTGTTGATCACGTGACACCTTATGTTGGTTCTCATCACATTGCTGTTAGTAATAGTTCTGAACTCCATATTACTCATGTTGGTGATTCTCATATTTCTAAATCTCCATCCCTTTATGATGAGCTTATTGTGCTCGAAATCATTAAAAATTTGCTTTCGATTAGAAAATTAACTCGGGAGTTAAACATTGTTGTATTCTTTGATGATCGTTCATTTATTATTCGGTATAAAATCACTGGTGAAACTTTAGGTCACAGTCATAGTGAAAATGGGCTTTATGTTTTAGACTATGGTGCATCTGCTTTGTTGTCTACTGTGGAATCAAATAAGTCGCACGCGTCTTTTGAAATCTGGCATGCTAGAATTGGTCATGTTCCGCATTTCGTGATTTCTGGTTTGCGAGATTCTAGATCTTTATCTGTCTCATCAGTTTTTCCAAAATATTCCCTTTGTGATGCGTGTGAAAAGGCTAAAGGGAAGCATTTATTTTTTTATATACAAATGATAAACGTGTTGCTTGGGTACTTAATCTAGTCCATTGTGACTTGTGGGGACGCTCTCCTATTTTATTTGCTGATGGTTTCTCCTACTATACTATCTTCCTTGATGGTCATTCCCGACTCTCGTGGTTTTACCCACTGGGCCGCAAATTTGATTTTTGGGATGTTTATCCCCAGTTTGTGGTTTTTGTAGAGAACTCATTCTCTTCCACCATTAAGGTGTTTCAGAGTGATGGGGAACTGAGTTCGGAAATGGCCACTTACACTCTCACTTTCAGACAAAGGGCATTCATCATCAAATTTCTTGCATGTATACTCTTGAGCAGAACGATCGGGGTGAGCGCAAGTACCGCCACATTGCTGAGTGGGCATGTCTATGTTTTACCACTCTCATATCCTTCTCTCTCACTGGCCTTACGTCTTTGCTGCTATCGACTTTGCTGCAGTCGTCTATACCATAAATCGATTGCCCACTCCTGTTCTTGGTGGACGATCACTATATGAAGTTATTATTGGCCGGGTTCCCATATACACGAACTTCCATGTGATTGGTTGTCATGTGTACCCTTATCTTCGTCAATATGCAGCTCACAAACTTCATCCTCGCAGTTTGTCCTGTGTCTTTCTTGGGTACAGATCCTAGTACATGGGATATCGATGTTTAGATCATATATCTAGAAAGATATATGTCATCAAACATACTCGATTTGACAAAAATTCCTCCCCTTATACCGATGGTTCTACTTCAATATCTACGTTCTCTCTAGATGTTTATACTTTTTTGGATCCCGTTAATGCATCAACTGGTATTCCTGCTTCTTCCATTGTGATATCTACTACGGCTTGACTTGTCACTTCAATTGCCAGCCCTGCTGGCTCATCTATTCTATGGTTCTCATCTACTACGCACCATTAGTTGTCTACTCTGTCGATTCAAACCATCCAGTGGCCGCTCCGATGCATCCTTCTCCACCCATCTCCACCACGACCTCACACTCATCAGATGACTACTCGATCGGCGACTGGGGCTATTTAGCGCAGAGATTATTCTGATATTGTTCTTGCTGCCTTACTTACTTAGTCTGAGCCCATGGATTATCACCCTGCTCTTCAGGATCTATCTTAGCTTTCTGCCATGGATGATGTGATAACAGCTCTTCGTGGACAGCGCACCTAAGATTGGTGCCACACCCATTGGATGTTAACATTGTTGGCTCCAAATAGGTTTATCGACTGAAGTATTATCCAGATGACATTCTTGAGTGTCATAAGGCTAGGCTTGTTGAGCAGGGTTATTCGCATATTTTGGGATTTGACTTTGATCTCACTTTCAGTTCAGTGGTCAAAGCCTTCACGGTTCATACCGTTCTGGCTATTGCTACGATGTACTCTTGGCCTCCTAATCAGCTGGATGTCAAGAACAAATTTCTCAATGACATCCTCGATACTCCAGTCTGTTTGGCACAGCCCGTTGGTTAAAAGAACCCACTTCATCCGGATTATGTTTGTCGTTTGCATAAGGACATTTATGGTATTAAGCGAGCTCCATGGGTATGGTTTCATTGATTCAACACCTATTTGATTCAGCTCGGGTTCTATGCAGTTCAGTTGACACTTCCTTTTTTGTATCTCGTGGCTCGTCATTACTATACCTGCTAGTTTATGTCGATGACATCATTCTTACAGGTAATGACTCGACTCTTCTTAGGAAGTTCATTCATAAGACGCATCAGGAGTTCTCCATCAAGGATTCAGGCACTCTTCACTACTTTCTTGGTTTGGAAGTTATATCAACTTCATCAGGTTTACTTCTCGGTAAGGCAAAGTATACCAGAGATATTCTCACTTGTGTCAGTATGTTTGATACTGCCCCTGTCTCTACTACTTTCGTGCCAAGCTCACATCTCCACAACTCCACCAGCTATTCATTTCAGAATCCAACTCTTAACTGCTCTCTTCTTGGGGCACTTTAGTATCTGATGACTACTCATCCTGACTTGGCCTTTGCAGTCAACACACTCAGTCAGTATCACCAGGACCCTCTTGACGATCATTTTAATGCAGTCACTCAAATTATTTGATATGTTCGAGGTACTCTGCATTTCGGCCATACTTTTCGGCCTGCCACTTCTCCTGAGGTATTGGGTTGTTATGATGCTGATTGTGCCCGCTGTTTTAAGACCCACTGATCTATCTATGGTTATGCTATTTTTCTTGGTGGAAACCTTGTTTCCTAGAGTGTTAAGAAACAACCCACCGTCTCTCGTTCGAGCATGGACTCTGAGTATCGAGCTCTCGCCAACACCATCTCTGAGGTTGTTTGGCTGACTCATATTCATCGTGATCTTTGCGTCCCGCTTTCTTATTCTCCGTTGCTGTTATGTGACAACATTTGTGCAATCTTCTTGGATCGGAATCCAGTTGCTCACAAACGGGAAAACCACATCGATATTGACTATCACTTTGTTCAAGAGTTGGTTGCTTCTGGAAAGCTGCGTATTGCACATGTTCCTACTGCTCTTCAGATTGAGGGCATTTTCACCAAAGGTCTCTCTCGTCTACTAATCGAGTTCTTCAAATCCAAGTTTCGCGTCGCTGAGCATCCGACACTTCGCTTGAGGGGTGTGTTAGAATAAGTCAAGTATCTAATTAGATATGACTGGATATAGATAGAGTTGTTGACTAGACTAGAGTTTTACTAGTACTAGCTTTCTTTTTGTACTCTATTTATTTTGAGCAGTAATACATTATTCATTATGGGAAATCATTCTTTAACACGATATCTATAACATAATGATAAATTCGATTTAAACCTCCTTTTGTTACTGAAAAAATTATCAAGCACACTGAAAAGTTTATAGGAATGAAAGAGAGACAAAGTATCCCCTTAAAGGTGTAGTTTGTCTTATGTGAAATTATCAAAATGGTAAGATCGCAATCTAAATATTAATATTAGTTTAGATGAACTATAAGGATTTTTTGTAATTATATTACTTCATTTATGCCATCATAAGATAAGATGTAATTGTATTATTCATTTAGTAAAAATTCACTAAGTTAAACTATAAAATTTTATTGATATAAGTAAAGATATTATCATGTGGAATAGTGTTAGATTCATATTAATGTGTATTTTCTTAATATTAATTTTATCTGATTTTTAATTGTAAATAATTAAGGATATTAATATTCAAACATTTTTGAAAGTCAATTGTCAAAAGTCACAAGTGTGCAGTTATGCTGTGACAAATGGAGTAAGAAAAGGTGCTAAAATAACCCCTTTGTTTAGTGTAGATATAACCCTAGATTTTTGTACAAATATAAACCTCGTTTGGTGCTGTCAAGTCTAGCGTCATGTTTTTCAAATTGTTTACAATTGCTATGATATCACGTGTTGCTACGCTATGAGGAGTCTAGCGGTGTGTTTTTCAAATTGTTTACAACTAAGACAACGTAGATCCTGCTTTGGAACAAGTGGTGTTACAGTTTTAGAATATTCCAATTTGACGTAGTGATATTGATGTGTTTCATGATCCTCTTCTCCAAGTTATCACAGTTTTCGTAGGAAACTAGGTGATATCCCGACGACAATATTGCAGTTTTATTAGATGTCTAATATATAATAGTACATACAATCAGTCTGGTTGACATGTAATTTAGATATCCTTGCAATAAGTTGGTTATTAATAGAGTCTAGTTAAATTGGATGTCAATTCCACTTAGCATTTTTCCCAATGATAGAATGTAAAACCCACAAATAATTTTGGCTGTGTGTATTCACACACATATATATAGTGAGTATAAAGGGTATACAAGGTAGAATCAGATTTGGAAAAGGATATATACAAAACCAATCAGAAAGGGTATTTCTTTCTTAACCTGATTCTAATTCATCTAATATTCTATTACCTCCCAAGCGAAACGTAAGACTTGTCACAACGCAAATCTTGGACCGGAAGAATCAAGCTGAGGACGGGTAAACCCTTTGTAAAGATGTCAGCAAGCTGTTGGTCTGTAGGAATATGAGCAACCTTGAGCTTTCTAGAAGACACCATCTCAGGCACAAAATGATAATCAATATCAATGTGCCTGGCTCTCTTATGCGAAAATGGATTCTGAGCAAGAAAGAGAGCACTATTATTATTACAAAGAAAAATAGATGGCACACGTGAAGAGACGCCCAAATCCCGAAGTAAATTCATCAACCAAGAAAGTTTTGCAACTGTATTAGCCATAGCCCGGTATTCTGATTCTGAACTTGAACGAGAGACCTTAGGTTGCTTCTTCGCACTCCATGAAACCAGATTACCACCAAGAAAAATGGCATAACCATAAGTAAACCTATTAGTATCAATACGACAAGCCCAATCAGTATCAGAATAACACAAGTCTAGAAACGCGGATGAATTCTTGTGAAACTGAAGACCATAATGCATCAGTAGGAGATAATCTTGACAAACTCCATATAAACTATCATAGAGATAAAGGAGAAGAGCACGAGAATTATTCTGATATTTAGTGGCTAAAACATCCCATACCTTAGCAGCAGTTGACATACCGTCAACTGCCGACATTGCAGACAGAGTCAAGGATGAAAAAAGAGCGGCTTAGACTAGCTGATTTGATTGGATCTAAGCATCATAGGTAGCAGCATCCTCAGAAGCCTTGTCCTCGGATTCCTTGGAAGAAGCACTTAATAGAACCATCAACATAACCAATCAATTTGACAGTTCTTAAAATAGAGGTAACCTGAGTACGCTAGTGAGGGTAGTTGGAACAATCAAACTTAATGGTGGTGCAGTTGATCAATGATGGAAGCGTAATGGTCTTCATCAGGAACAAACATGAATATATCCAAGCACAATAGAGAAATCAAATCGCACCAAACACACAACAAGTTTGTGATGGTAGTGAACCACTGATTTAATTGTTGTGCCAGGACAGAGAAACAACAACAACAATGGACAGAGGTGGCGCAGTCGAGCAGATTAGTGGCCCGTAGGAGCATTGGCGGTGCTGTGTGATCGAGCAGTGGCGGCGCATGGAGTGTGCGGTGTCTGATTCCAATTAGCGATCAACAGTAGCTGGGCAGCGGCGGTGACCGGAAGAGCAAAGGCGGGTAGGCGCGGCTTGGATTGGAAAATAAGGGAGATTTTTTTTGGGAATTTTGGAGTATAAGCCAGAATATTTTAGAGAGACCTCACTGATACCATGATAGAATGTAAAACCCACAAATAATTATGGTTGTGTGTATTCATATATAGAGTGAGTACAAAGGCTATATAAGGTAGAATCAGATATGGAAAAGAATATATAAAAAACCAATCAAAAAGGGTATTCACCTGATTCCAGTTCATCTAATATTCTATCACCCAATATCTATAAAGAATTGTTTTTTTAAAAACTCTTTTTTTCTTTTAAACTTAATAATTTCAAAATGTATAACCAACCTTTAGAAATAATATTTATAACATTAAACACGTTTTTATAATTTGATCAAATATTTTAGTTATGTTAATTCATTGATGTTTTAATTTATCACGAAACACGCTATAATGAAATGGTAAAGTAATGACATTATTTGGTGTTGTCCCCTCAACTTCTCAATATTCACAGCATATTTTGTGATATGGAAGATTTTGAATTGCGGAATTTTGATGGTTTCTTGACTGTAATAAGGTAATCTCGCCTAACCTAATCACAATTGCACAAACTGTTTACTAACTAGCCCGCATGTTTAGCTCACAGATTTGAAGGGTATTGCTGACTTAATTAACCCGCATGATTAAGCAACAATGGATCACTTGCAAGCAAAGAGTAATAACTCAAATTCTGAATATATGATTGATAAAAAGGTAAGGTTATGTTAAAATGTTGAAAATCACCCCCTATTTATAGTACATAACTATGGCCTTCAAGAATACAAAGAAGACAAGGATTTGGTAATTCTTGTCAGATAATCAAATGACTTATGACAGGTTTAAAAAGGTAAAACCATATCTAACTAATATATCTAATTTAAATCTAAATGATGACCATAATTATCCAAGTAAATCAATTCAAATATTGGATGAATTCGTGAAGGAATCTGCCTGATCTAAACTTACTAAATCTAATGAAATAAAAACTGAGATTCTAAAACCTAATTAAAATATAGCCAAAACTCTTCTAAACAAACATGACCGAGTTTATTCATAATAATTAAAATAAACTAAAATGATCACACTATCTCACTAAAAAATTCAGTGGGAAAAAGAGTATAGTGTTATCCTCCTGAAACCCTAATTTAATAAATAAATTTGAAAACTCTAATTCATATAATTTCGATCATAATTGAATAATGTCAAGCTGATTTTTCTCGAGTTCCCAACTTAGTGGATTTTAGACTCACATCCCTGCGACTGAGGTAAACGTGATAACCTTAACTTATTATTTCAGAAGACTCACTATGTGTTTATGTGTATTATTCTCTGCAATTCAAGTGTAATAGTGTATAATGCATACTATTCGATTATGATAAAAGGAAATAATGCATAAGTTTACGTGCAAATTTTGTAATTTTACATTCAAGATATGTAAACTTATAAAATTTGCACACTAATTGAACACTTGTTTATAAGAAACATTTCACTGTTATAAAGTACATAGTACACATTCATACTAGAATTTTACAAAAAATATATAATATATATAATTTGCGTGTCAGGAATCTCTCATATCAGGAGAATTTGGACTTTTATCAAGTTTCCTCACCTTGTGGTTTTTGACAACCATCAAACGCAGAAGATCGTTGATTGGTGCATTTGTAGTCATCACGACCTCTTTGGTAAGTTTTCATTTAATTTAATTTTAAAGCTTATTCCAATAGTTATATCCTAATAAAACTTCTACTTAGTTTGTAGATAGGTTTGTAGGTTTTTTTTTGTTTTCTACGAGCACCCGATTGCCCACACTAGTCGGATGCCCTTAATTTTTGCTGGAACATCAACTATACTGGTGTTGCAATCTTGACAGATCCACATGAGTGAATTAACACTTTACTAGGGGAATGAGGTACAATTGGCGATTTTATTTTAATTAGTTTGAACTCTCTTATCACATTATTAAAAACTTTTATTCAGTTAGGCTAATTTGTCGAGTAGTTGGTTGAGACTTTTTCATAGATTTTATGTTTGCAGTAGTATGTGTTGTTTTTCTTTGTTTTTTTTGTATCCGAGAGTCGAAGTATTTTAAAGGTAGATAGATTTGGAAGTCTCATTGAATTTGGAGGAGGAATTTTTGTGGGCATTAGTTGATAGGTTGTTTGCATTGCTTTGTAGTTGGTAGATTGTTCAGTATTTTGCAAGTGGGATCTAGTAATTTTATATTTGGTTGTATTTTGTGATAAATATGAAAAATATATTTTTAGAATATTTTAGAATATCTAAAATATCTAAAGTTATATTGGACATTAAAAATATTTTTATTGTTATATAAATTCATGTGCAGATTACGTGCAAATTTTATATGTTTGTTATTTGTATATAAAATACCGAACAAAATTTAGAATACTTTTTAAAATTTAGAACTACGATAAATAATTATCTCGATCCCACAAATTAATATTTCACTAGGTACATGGCTGCATGTGAAGAGGCTTCCCTCCACAAACAAGTAGAATACATGTATTCGTAATTTATATACTCTTTCTCCCTTAGTTAACTTTCTATTTACTTTTGGTCCAATCTTTTACGTAAGTTGTTGTGACAATTTTTTTAATGTCAAATTAAAGTTTCTAAGCTTTTTTATGAGTGATATCATGGATGATGTTAAAAAGTAGCAACATAAAAGTAAATTTTGGAGTTTAACGAGGGTAAATTTGGTATATTGAATGACCATATGAAAATTTTACAATAGGAAGTTATTTGTGGGACGAAATTAAAAAAAGAAGTTTATCATGAGACTGAGGGAGCATATGTTACAAAAATAAAATCATGTGTATAAATAAAAATAAATCATGTTATCCTGATTTCTTCAGTTGAAAATAAATGTGTATAAATAAAAATAAATCATGTTATACTAATTTCTATGTTAAAATTAAATGCTTCTAAAATAAACCAAAATATATTCTCAGATAACTGAAGAAGAGTCCAAAAATTGTACAAATCCAAATACGGATGATTTATCTCTTCTTATGAGCGACTCAAAATTATCCAATAACAGTTATACCAATGAAAAAAAAGTTCAAGCCAATAAATTGTTGGGAAATGATTAATTAATAAGAATTGAAGAGTTTTTCCATTCATGAATGGGCAGCTCAAAGGATACTTCATTAATCAGGAATCCCAAGAGTTAGATTCATGAATTTGAATACTTTTGGTCTGTACTTGAACTCTATAAATAGAGGGATAGTTAGAGTTGATATGTGTGAGTTTGATATTCAAATGTTCTAGTTTTCAAATCACCATTCTATATCTGTAATCTGGGTTGGGTGATTTTGCGTGACGTAAACCCTGATATCTATAATCTTTCTGACCTACTTGGGTATTAAGATTAATCTGTTTCTATTTTGGAGTTAGCCAACATGTTTGATGAACCACGTTAAAATACGTGTTCTCGTTTTCTACTTTCTTTTTGTTATCTTGATTCTGCATAAGGGAATTGATTTCCCAATAAAGGGTATCAAAGCTACGTTTGAGCTTCCGTTCAAGATAATAAAAAAAATTCGGGGCGGCAGTATCCAGTTTCGTGGTAAGGATCACGAGATTATTTGTTTTTTGTATGAATAAGCTCATCTAGGTGGTAATTGGTCTCCATCTGTTCATGGTGTAGCTGCAACTTTTTTGTTAATTTCCTGATGTTTTGTCGTGGATTTTTTGATGTGCTGTATGATAACTATTGACGCATTAATCACAATTATGTTGGTGGTATAGGAAATCAATTTGTTCAAGATATTGTGTGAGCTGGTTCTGCTAATAAGTTCTTTTTGAATTGAGCTTGATCTATTTGATAGATCCATTTCCTAGTTGGATTTATTCTAGTTGGGGGTATTCGAGTACTTCTAGCACGTCTATCTGACACTTTTTCATCGTGCATCTGGTACGTCTGGTACAATCAACTTATGCTTGCATCAAGAATGTCTATATGCATTTGGCTCTTATTTAGTTTTGGATTTTGAATCGAGGGGGGAATTATTCGGTCACTTCAAAATATCAAGAGGATTAATTCAAAAGAGTTGAAGTGTTTTTTCATTCATGAATGAGTAGCTCAAGGGATGGTTCATTAATTAGGAATCCCAAGAGTTAGGTTCTTGAATTTGAAGACTTTTGGTTTGTACCTTACCTCTTTAAATATAGAGATAGTTAGAGGATGGGTGTGAGTTTGGTAGAAAAATGTTCTAGTCTTAAAATCATCATTATGTATCTATAATCAGGGTTGGATGGTTCTACGTGATGTAATTTTTGACATCTGTAATCTGTCTGACCCATTTAGGTCTTAAGATTAATCTGTTTCTGTTCTTGGTGGTAGCCAACATGTTTGATGAACCAAGTTAAAATATGTTTTTTCCTTTTCTGCTTTCTTTTTGTTATCTTGATTCTGCATAAGAGGATTAATTTCCCAACAGGGAGGTGGTGGTGCAGGAGAAGGGTTTACATTAACTGCTAAATCCGAGCTTAGATGATGATAATAATCAGGGGCTTGTGGTGGAGGGCAATATCATGAAGCTCTTTGCCGCCGTGCATGGTGGCGGCAGCACACAGGAGTCCCATCTGCTACCGTGCTAATGAGCCTCGCAGTGGTGCGTATTTTATGATGCAAGCTTTGATTTCTAGGACTTATTTTAAACTCAACTGGTTGGGTAGTCCTCAATGTTGGCACCGCCTAAGATGGTGGCGTGTTGATGGATGACTAGAGTCACCTGGTAGTTTAAGTAAAGGCTCAGGTACTCTACCGATAAGTAAACGATATTGTAGTGAGGAATTTCGGTGACTATGCTTGTATCGCTTGCAGATTGGATGGGGTCGAAAAAGGAGAGAAACGATGGCGATTGGATTATGGAGGAGGTGAAGGAGGGACAACATATAAAGGAAGATGCGATAGGGTTGGTGTTACTGAAGAAGGAAGGGTAATTGATGGGTAGGTGTTACCGGAGAAGAAAGGCAATATAGAAGAGTCGGAGATTTTTTTAATGCATTTAAATAAATTTTTTTTGCTGAAATTTGATTTTTGAGAGCATACTGAAATTTCGCTTGTGATTTGTGTTCCTAGTTTGTGATTTTGAGAGCATAAGTTTGTTTACATAATGAAATTCACGAGCATACTGTAATTTGTTCTTGCAGTGGATTTTTCATAGTTTGTTTGTTCATTTGATGTAATTTGGCTTTTGGCTTTTCGTATTTTTGTTGTTTGTCTTTTTTATTCGAGGAATAGAGTCGTCCTTCCCGTGGTTGAGGTGCTTGTGTGGTGTGGTGGAAGAGGTGGTGGTTGAAGGCAGTTATGGGGTGTGGTCGGAGAAATAGGGTGGAGGCATCAAGGGGAGGTAAGGTGGATAGAGGAAAGGTGGTGAGGAGGTTCAGTGGACAGTTCCAATTTGGATGGGGAAAAGTCTGAATTTCAACCAAAATCTGGACAGGATTTTGCTTTTACAAATTTGGTCAATGCCATAAATTGACAAGTTAATGGTATTCTCCTGCAAGAGGGTTATGAATTTTTTATTCAATGAAAAATCAGGATTATATATGCACTAAAAATGGGGATTTATAAGAGTAATTTTCAATGAATTGAGGGTTGTAATTAAGATTTTTACTTATATTATTTATACATCACTTTATTTAAAATAAAATAAAATACAAGATAATCTTTGAAATAAAGATTATGTAAGCCCTAGAATGTAAATAAGCCGCCACTAACTCAATTAATATCACGCTTAGTGGCATTGGCTATCTCGCTGACATAGGCATCAACGAACACTAGTCATTTGGATAGTAGTCCACTAGTGAGTTGTGTATGCATCTATGTTTTATTTAGGTAAAACACACTTCTAATCATATCTTTTGCATGAAAGTGTCAATTTAATTATGTAAAATCAAAAAGTGTCAAACTAATTCTAATTTATTGATGAAAGTGCGAAATTAACCATAACTTATTGATAAATTGTGTCCGTTATACCCAAAGTTGTCATCTCCGGCATTGACCCTGGAAAATCTGGCGTTGACTATCTCGGAAATGACCAAAATACCCAAGTTAGTTTTCTTTTAAAAAATTGGATGCTTTTACCCTCCTCATCGTCATAAACAAGTAAAAAAATTTGGGTTATATTAGCACTTAATTTTTATTTCTAGGATTATATTAGCACTTAATTTTTATTTCTAAGGTTATATGAGCCCTTTTTCTTAATACTTAGGGTCGGATCCGGAATTTATAAATATTTTTCAAAATCACTACAAACAAAAGTACTTATCAGTTATCGGAACAACACCCACTTATCCCTAAGAATTAACTCTACATGATTCATACTCTATCTGTTTCATTGGATGTGACACACTTTTTTGGTTGTTTTTGTGAATTTGACACATTTTCCTTTTATGACAAGATTACTTCAATTTCATCCACTCATTCTACCTTTTCCTTTCTAAATTCAATTTCATCCACTCATTTCATTCACCTAAATCCAAGTATTTAGGCCTCCTTTAAGAGTATATCCTAATGCTAAACGGGTAAGATATTTGTCATTGGTTAGCTCCGCAATAAATATGATTGAAATTACATAAATATAACACTACCTCCGTCCCAAAATAATTGACACACTTTCTATATTTGTCTGTCCTACATAAAATGACACATTTTAATTCTTATCAAAAGTAAAGAATATGTTGTAAAATTCTTACAATATCCTCTTTAACTTCAACAACTTTTTTACTAGGCCCACCATTTTCCCCAAAATATCCCTAATTTTCACAATTATTCTCTGCAACATCATCTTGCATAAAATACCAAGTCAAAAGTGTATGTACCAATTATCCCGGTACGGGGAGAGTGTATGACTTTAAATATGTTCAACCAATTAAACATGTGCAACTTTATTGGTGGAGCAGCGGTGGCGGACAATGGGGGTGGGTTTAGAAGAAGAAAATCAATAAATTGTCACGTCAAAAAGGGGTATAATGCGCATCAATTTTTCATCTTTGGTCTAAGGGGTATTTTTGTAATTTTCTTTTATGGTCAACACCTGAATTTCTTGGATCAACGTCGATATTAGGGAGTTTAGGTATATTGACAAAATTTGACCAATTAGATTGGCATACTTGGTAATGAGTTAGGGTTAGACTGACACTTTCTCAGATTGCTGGGTTATATTGGCACTTTCACCCAAAGTTAGGGTTAAAAGTGTATTCTGCCCTTTTTATCTTGAGAAAAGTGATTTTATAACCCAACCTAATTCACATAAGTGCCAATATAACATTTTGATAGTTGGAAGTGAAAATATAAACCTTGATAGTAAGTGTAAGTGCAAACGTACCCATTCAGACAACTTTTTGCTGAAATTTCATAAAAAGACATTGTTACCCTCTGAAAAAAATATATAAAATAAAAATAAAATAAAATTGCTACTATAATCCCCAACCCTATCATATTCATCTTCTCCATTTTCTTTCTTCTTTAGGTAGCCTTCTCTCCATTCTTCTCCGCCGCCAACTCCGCCCTCCAGAGGCTCACTCTACCCCAGAGCTTCTTCGACCACCGCAGTGGCTCACTCCAACGAGGCCGTTTTCATTTCCATTTCTTCCCTCAAATGCAAATTCGACATTTCCATTTCCATTTTCTCTACCTCGAGCTTTTCTTATAAAGCCCTTAATCCTACATCACTTGCTTCCAAAGTTCCTCTCCATTAGAACCACCTGCAAGAGCTAGACTTGCTTGGGTGGCTCGGCCACCGGAGAAACCGCATCTAGCAGTGGTGCGAGGAAAATTCCAGTGGTATGCGGCGGAGACGACGACGGAACCGTAATGAGCAGGAAATGGTTTGGGATTATGACTAATGGTGTGACGTGGAATGAGTGTTCGTCGTTTCATGTTTTAACCGTCGATTTAGGTTGTTTTGGAGTTAGATTTGGGTTGGGATTTTGGCTGGGTTTGGGTTTCGAGTGGTGAGCCGGGTTGGCCTGGGATTGGTGGCGGCATGGTGGTTGTGGGGGGGTTGGTGGTGGTGGATCTGGAGGTTGGGGTGGGTGGAGCCGGTGGTGGTGGCCGCTGAGGGGCTGTTAGGTGAAGAAGAAAGCATTTTATTTAGGGG
>JAULKM010139734.1:0-52163 GCA_032355605.1 Rubia tinctorum
TGGTCTTCATGTAGTCTTCTCTTCTTCCTTTCTCCGGGTCTTCAAAAGTCTTCATAGTCTTCAAAATAGAGTCTTCAGGGTCTTCAAATCTTCAACAATTACCTCGTCTCACGAAATTCTTATTACTAGTGGCCAAAAGCGATAAAGTCGCTCTCAATTCTAATAATAGGAATTCAAGGTAAAACAAAGTATCCAAAGCATAAAATTTTACCAAAATGAGTACAAAAGATCCTAAAATAACTATATAAAACAGATGCACCAATAGCTTGTCTACCAGCCATTGATAAGTAGTTTCCCTATTTTTTAGTCCAAAGGGCACCTCCTCGTAGAAAAATGTTTCAGCATCCGTTATGAATGGAGTCTTCTCATTGTCTCATTCTGCCATCAAGATCTGATGGTATCCCTTGTGTACATTGAATAATGCTAAGACCTTATATCCTGTAATTTCTTCAACAAGATAATCTATCAGAGGTATCGTGTAACAATATTTACGAAAACACTTGTTCAAACAAGGGAAGTCAATGCACATTCTCCACACTCCTTCATGCTTCTTGAACATCACCATATTCTCCAAACATTATAGGTAAAGTACATCCTCAATCATATCATTGTTTCTGTTATCAAATATTAAATATATAATATTATACGAGAATCAATGTCTCTACGATTAACCCTCGACGTTGCACAAAATGTTACAGCGATGACACCTTACCGATGTCGCATAAAGCGGCATCGATATTTTTATGGACACCCATCAAAACGGTGTTGTATTGGCCAATGTTCTATGTCAGCATGCACACGAGATGACTACCCCACAACGCACAATGTCGGTTACAAGCAAATGCGGCGTTGCTGTTGTTAAGACTAATTTCGGCCTGCACAAAGTCGCAACATTTTCTCTCAAATCGTCAACCTTCTTTATCTGACCAATGTAGGTCTTGATACATGATGAAGTCAGCCTATACAAAGTCACATTAATTGTCTCCCATCATCGGCTTTCTTATTTGGACCAACTCCGGTAGAAAAATCTGCCAACTTTGGTCTAAAATCAAGGTAATTTTTTTTGCCTCGGTTATATACCGAGGTAAGAAATGCACTTTTTACTACGCCTGTATTTACCTCATTTTTTGGGACTAAAAACCACTGTAAAAAGTCATGTAGAACCGAGGTAAAAGGTCATGTTTATTGTAGTTGTGAGGGTAGGAATTTGCCTACATTTCCTATTGGTGTGGATGAGTTCACTAGTGCTAAGGTAGGCTAGATATGATTGATGTATATTATGGAAGAAATATTGTACTAAATTTAACTCCTCGAGAATGTTGTGTGTGCTTCATCTTATTATTTATAAGGAAAAACTTAATCGGAATTTACATGTTCTATAGGTAGGGAGGATCTTATGGAAGTTTCTATGCCTGATATCTATCATCTAGGTGTATGTGATATGGATCTGGTAGTTGGATGAAGTCCATGAATATCTTAATGATGCAGGGGCTTCGTCTGGGCAAAGGGGTGGCTAATAAAGCTAAGGGGTTTAATAAGAGTAATTGTGTCAAGGTTTATTGAGTTTAAGTTAGGGTGGAAGATGTACTTAGAATAGTATCTTGTGTCATTAAATGAGCATGATGCCCATTGGTTAGACTGAAAGTATGTGACCAAAATCGCATCTAGTTCTGTCCAAAACATATTGATGATAGACACGTACATACAACATCGGTCTGCAATCAATTATAACGACACCACAATCTAATGGTTACCGACTCTCATTCAAAATAAAACCGTAAACCACTTAAAATGTCTGACACAAATATCTGACTTAGGTTACCAATCGATAACACCGAGAGTCGAGCGACGCTACATGCATCTGGAAATCCAATGAATCTAATGCACATTACAACGAAAAACATGAATATTGGCATATAATAACAATTAGAACTGGAACTTGACATAAAGAAGAATCAAATAGCACAATATTCGATTACATATACATTATAACTGCAATTTAACAAAAAAAATACAACAAGGAAGTAATTAAGATTGAATGTAGACCTTAAACGCAGACACACCTCTTAAAATATGTTAGCAAAATGAATGAGAGGAAGGAGAATGGGCTGGAACACTTTGTAATACGTGGGAAAGATGGATAGTTTTAGTATATTTTGGGGTTGGACTATATATAGACATTATAAAACAACCTTACTTTGAATCATTGGAAAATCAATCACAAATGTGCGACATCGATCGTCCTATTGGTTGGAGCGATAGGATATTATTACAAGACCAATGTCGGTCGTATTCAGTTTGGGATAATATATTTTTTTTGGCCCAATAGCATTATAAATTAGCCAATAAAAAATCCCTACCCCATTTTGGCTTAAATAATTATTTTTCCGCTACAGAGAATGAATATTTAAATAGGTCAATCCTCATTTCATATTCGAAGTCGGGGCACGATTGACGTAGGACGAGTAATTAATTAAAGACCAAACCTTTTTGGAATTGATCTAACTATGTAGGCTTATAATAGAAGTCAAGCCACGATTTTCTAGCTAATACTAGTGCTTAAAAGTCGAACCTTTTGGCATCTATGTTAGTTTACAAAAGAAGCCAAGCCACAGTTGACCTTACACGAGTATAGTTCGAACCTGTTGGTATACATCTATTTTACTTTACAAAAGAAGTCAGACCACGGTTGACTGAATACGACTAAATTTTGAACCTTTTGCATCTATATTAGTTTACAAAAGAAGCCAAACCACGGTTCACCTAAAAAGATTAAAGGTCAAACTGTTTGCAATCTGCCTTAGTTTTTAAAACAACTCAAGCCATCGTTGACCTAAAACAAGTAAAGTTCGAATCTTTTGGCATCTATGTCAATTTACAAAGGAAGTCAATCCACAATTGATCTAACACGAGTAAAGCTCAAACATGTTGGCATCTATGTTAATTTAAGAAAGAAGTTAAGCCATAGTTGACCTAACACATGTAAAGATCGAACTTGTTGGCATCTATGTCAATTTACAAAAGAATTCAAGCCACAATTGACCTAACACGAGTAATGGTTAAACCTTTATACATATATGTCAATTTACAAAAGAATTCAAATAAAGGTTGACCTAACATGAGTAAAGTTTGAACCTGATGGCAAACACTTATGTTTGTTTACAAACGAATTTAAGCCACGGTTGACAAAATATGACTAGAGTCTGACCTTTTGGCGTCTATGTAAGTTTACAAAATAAGTTAAGCCACAGTGAACCTAACATGAGTAATGGTCAAACCATTTGGCATCTCCTTTAGTTTAGAAAAGAAGTCAAGCCACAGTTGACTGAACACGAGTAATGGTTAAACTACTTGGCAACTATGTTAGTTAACAAAAGATGCCAAGCCACGTTTGACCGAACAAGACTAAAGGTCTAACCGTTTGGAATCTATGTTAGTTTACAAAAGAAATGAAGCCACGGTTGACCTAACAAGACTATAGGTCAAACATTTTAGCATTTGTATCATTTTACAACTAAAATCAACTCACTGTTAACCTAACATAGTAAAGTTCAAATCTTTTGCCACATATATATATATATATATATATATCAATTTATAGAATTCAATCCAAGGTTGACCTAACACAAGTAAAATTCGAACCTTTAGAGCTTGAATTTGGTCTAATCAAATTAGGTGGTAGAGAATATGTGACATCGCACGCCCGATTGATATGATATAACTGATACTTAGTGCGATGGATTACTGATGTTGGGCATATAACGTCATGGGGACATATTACTTTTTTGGGCTGTCATCGGCCATTTAAAGCTCGTATTTTTACTGATATGCATCCAATGTCTGGTTCTCACCAGGCGTCGAAAATGTATAGTGGGACAAAAAAAATTGACTCCCAAATTTGGCCGAAATTTGGCCAAACTCTATTTGGAGGCATTGGCAAACAAAATATGCCTCCATCCTCTATCTCCTCCAGTTCTTCCACCAAAGTATGATCCCCCAACTTTCCATTCACACCATATCAAAAAATGAACAAGAGTACAATCAAATTCATTCAATGGCTTTTTTCAAACTACTATAACTACTAAATGGTTACCCATCCCCATTTGGACATTGAGGTTGTTTTCATCCATTACATGTTAAAATTTCAATTCTTTGAGTGAAAGGGAATGAATTATTGTTTATGAAGGAAATATTGAATCATTTCATAAATTGTGATGATTGTGTTACATATTTTCAAGTGTATAGTGTTGTTTTTGTGCACACAATCTTATATTTAACTAACGGAAAGTATTAGACATAAAATTAAGGTTGATTATAGATAAGCAAGCTAATTTCGCGAAAACATTGGTTGAATATCCGACGTCGGTCATCCTATCGGTAAGAGCAACAAGAAAAGGATCCTTGACCAACGTCGCAGGTGCAATGGGGATCTTTTTTTGTTTATTTTAGATGAGAAAAAAATGTTATGACAAACATTAGTGGAAATTGGGATTTCATACATTAAAGGACGCAATATAATTGTGGTTGATAGACCGCAACTTCTCATAGGAGGACATTAATAGTAGCTTTCACTTTAACGAATGATTAGTATTGTATTAGTACGATTATTCTATATTTCATTTGTGTACTCCCTATTTCTCACACAAGATATGCTTTGTGTGAAATTTTAGTAATGCTCTTTTGGTGAGAATTATCATGGGACGTTCAATGTATAAAAGAATTAAACATGCTCATCATTCGACTATAGATGGTCTTGCAACGTATTTATGGAGACTAACTTCCAATAATGGAGAGACGATTGATTTAATTTTAGTAATATATATTATAGGTTTGTAATACATTTTTTTAAATCTTATAATAGTATTATTATAGTGGTTGTTTTTCAAGGGCTCACATTCCTCTTTAATTGAACATCAATTAAATATACTGTGTTTCCCAACCATTAATTGTGCCATTGGCGATTAAATAATTGTGCCAAGACAATGAAATACAAAAATATGTCAAGGTGATAGACTTCTTGCATGAACACGACCAAAGTTGGATGTTTCCATGCTTAATGATCACGTTGGAAACGTCGGTTGGATCAACAACAAGCCAACGTCGATATATAATAGAACTGGGATTGGCCATGCATTCGGTTCGACCGACATTATGGCAGTCAATCACTACAATGTTGGTTACGCCTTTGGTAAGTTTGACATCGCTTGGTAACATATCGATCGTACACCATCTTGACTGATGTAGATCATGGTGTCAATCATAATCCTTTAACCTTGGGTTTTTTCATAAAAAATCTAGGTAAAAATTTTTTTACCTCATTTTTTAAAAGCGGTAAAAAGCATACTTTTTACAATGCCACTATTTATCTTGGTTATTTAAAGGGGAAAAAACCAAGGTATTAATCCCTCCAGAACCAAGGTTAAAGGTGATGCTTCTTGTAGTGTCATATGACTTTACTGTTGTACCATTTCTACATTTCTAAAGGTTGTAATGCCTAACTATGCTCAGTAATGGTAATTTTCGGTACTTTAAATTGGGAGGTATGATGTGAGTGGTTGTGTGTGAGGGTGTGAGTGGGTATAGTTTATAGAGGACGGGGTAGTTTTCTGCTTCTTTCGTGGGGCTGGTTATATTCCAAGTATGTGAAACCACTGTAACATCGCCGAATATTTATGGTAGGTTTTGGTTTTTCACGATTGGTATTGATTGTAGAAAAAATGGGGTTGATTTATTCCTGTGTTGTGGGGTTTGTGATTTTCCCAATGTATGTGAAGCCGCAATATACTTACGTCTTTGAATAGTGAGTGATGGTTTTTTATAATTGTCGTTGGTTGGACTGAGAATGGGATGAGTATTTTCTTGTGTCACGAGACTTGTGATTTTCCATCCTTATGTGAAGTTGTAGTATCCTCACCATCTCTGTCACATGGATTGGTGTATTCCATGCTGAGCAAATCCTCGGGTGATTTTCCCACTTGCGTCGTATCCAGCGAGGGGTGAAGAGATGTGGCTATTTTATGTTTGCAAGGTGATAAATTATTAAAAGGGGTGACTTTCTATACGTTGTGTGGGCTTGGTATATGCTGGTGAGATATGATTGGGATGCCATTTTCATGCCTCTCAAAGATAGTATTTATAGGCCATAATTGAGGCTATACTACAAGAAAGTAGATAATAGCAGGTCGGGGTCGTCCACGAGAAAAATGGGGTTTTATCGATTGTTAAGCGTAATTAAAAGCACACAAAGATGTCACTCTAAGTGTGTGGTAACAAACTTGGGGATTTTAATTTTAGAAAAAAAACTACGACTACTTTAAACAACTAAATTAACCAATAATTAGAGAAAACAATATATTTAATGGACCAAAGATGTACTTAAGATTATAACGAGTATTGGGCGCAATTGGTTTATACTTCTAGTAATCCTTTGATAATCGATTAATTAACTTATGTTTATGCATTAATTACATATTATGGAGAACTTATCAACACCTTTCGGGTGAAGATATTTCTAGCCTCTCCTTGGTTATAGTTAGAGTGAGCGATCGACGCCACACAAGAACCCTTACCCTCGGGTCACCTTAGATGATCGGCGTCATAGACTTCCTCGAGAATAGAAATAAACATGTAGAACCAATACAACTAACACAATATCCTACAAGCGAGAAATATCATGATAACACAAATATATCTACTAATGTCGACTATGATGATCGGCTTTCATGCTAATCGTTATTAGTGAGCCACATTGATAATTAGTCAAACCCACTCAAATTCATATCAAAATCTAAGCAATTTCATCAATCAATAATCATAATTAGTTGTCATACCCAATTATAACCTAACATCAACCAACGATAATCACATCGACAAAAAGTCAAAGTATCCTGGGTTTGACCAAAAACCTAGCAAATAATTAACCACAATCATAAACGAGTTCATCATCCTAGTCCAAATCATGCATTAAATACACAAGAAAGCAAAAAATATACTTGGTAATCAAAGCACAAAATAGGAGAAATCAAATCTCACAAATTCATACTAGAAGTGCTTACCAATTGCTCCCAAGAGTATATTTAGCCTAGATTAGCTAAACCCATAACAAAAGAACAAAAATCCATGGTAAACATTGGATAAATGATGAAAAGATGTAGGAGTAAATGTAAACTAGGGTTTTGAAGGTAGAAAATTTGTTCTTCAAATGGGGGAGAGAAGGAGAGTATTTATAGGCTAAGAGTTAAAAGAGAAAAAAAATTAAAACTGGCTTCTGGGACACTTGACACGGTCAGTGGCATTTTGGCACAGTCAATGCCATTTTAACACGGCCAGTGTCAAGTGTTCTGCCCATCTTCTACCAATTTTCGGAATACTTGGTCTTCTCTTCTAATTTCCGTCGCTACAGGTGATCCGCTGATCCGTTTTGAGAGTTCTTGTAGTCAATTTTATAGTGCTCGAGAAGAAGAAACCAAAGGTACCACTCTCAGAGGTAGGTTCTTCTCAGATTTTCCTCAGAACTTGGTTCAAACTTCCGGATCACAATTCCTCCTCTTCTTTGTTTTCCTTCTCCGACCTTTTTATCTTCTACCACGTTTTGACTCGTGGCCTTCAATGTTCTACCATCCTTGCGAATGGCCTTCAATAAAATACTCCAAAGTGCTTACGATCAATCTACAAAATTAAGCTCACAAAAAGAAATCTAGATGCTCGTAAGGACTAAAAATCCATTAGACTCAAACTAGGTTACAAAATGAATGATTTGGATACGAAAACCGAAAACAGTTATCTAAACCCCTTATGATGTAAACCTTCCTAAATCTAGAAATCTATAACAAAAATATAAAAAAAGAGATGTTAAATGCTTTAAAAAATACATGCATTTGACGTCTCATCAAATCCCCCACACTTAAACCTTTACTCGCCATCGAGTAACAAGAACAAGCAAAGACCTAAGTGTAAATTAGCATGCAAAGGTTTTCCCAAAACACCAACATTTTTTTTCTTGACTACCCTATCCCCAAAGACATAAGAATCTCTCACAGTCTCACATCCCAAAGCCTAATATAATGTAAACAACCATCATACCAATCAAAGGTGAGGTACAAAATACAAGTATAAAACTAGCTTACTCTACCAAAGAAGCTACTAAATAGACAAACTAAGAGAAGCATAGAATGTTTCAATTTCTCTCATTTTCTCTAGGAGCCCTCTCGGGTTTTCATCCTAGCTTCACATTTTTTTCTTTTTTCAATGCTCACCCTCACCCTTTTCCACACCATTTGGCCTCTCATTTTTGCATAGGTCGCCCTTTTGGGTTTTCGACCTATCCGGCCCCCTCAATTTTGCCTAAGTTGCCATCTCAGGTTTTCAACTTAGTGGGAATTTTTTTTCTTCAAACAAGACAAATCAAAGTAGAGCATATGCACACTACAATACAATACAATACAATGAGACAGGTTTCTCTCCCCCACACCTGAAACACACATTGTCCTCAATGTGATAAAAGGACAAGATAAAGAAATAAGGGAGAAAGGAAAAAAACTCACAACTAGGACCTTAAAGGTCCTTTTAGGTGGTAGCAATGCTCACTCATCAATGAATGTTATCTCCTCCATGTTCTAGAACTCCATCCGATATGTAACCTCGACCCATCCACTACAAATCCACAACTATGTAAGTCTAGATCAACTAAAAAAAACACTAGAAAAAGGGTTAGAAGTAACCGGATACTAGCAAAAAGCTCAATAGAAAAAACCAACAAAAAATGAAAACAACACAAACTACTCAACTAATACGCTATGCAAGTTAACTACTAAACTGTTAAAATAACATCCCTGACAGCGGCGCCAAAATTTGACCTGCCCCCTCCCAGCGTCGTTAATTAATAAACCATGGGAGATCCACTAATTGAACCGAGAGGAGGATCGGGAATCAAATATATATATATATATATATATATATTTGTATTGTTTCTCCCGTTCTTACTACCATACTACCAAGATTGGTAGATAGTGGCACATACCGGGGTCATCCACACAGATGTTGGGAATATAATAATCAACTATGCATAACCGTGATCGGGCCGTCAATTCGACCACGTGTTAGGAATAATCAGTGTTGGTAAAACAGGCACTAGGTTTTTTTTTACTAAAACTACTAACATGCAATTGGATCTTGAGAATAAACTATATATACTAACACCTGGAGAATATTTTCGTAACATGATTAATGTCATTTCGATCCTTGATTTCATCACATAAAAGAACTATGAACCTATTCTAGTGTTTGTGACATGTAGTGCAGACGATGGTCGGAACTTCCCCCTATCTGTCACATAAGGGTGCACGTATAAAATCTTTCATCGGTCTTGCCTCCGCAACTAGGGGAGTGCAAAAATGGCTTTGGCTCATTGTGCAGGTCTGATTCTCCCCCGTGCGATTAAGTCACAAGCGGAACACTACGAATGTTCTACCCCTAGGCCTACACATGTAAAAGAAGCAGGCATCCCATTGATGGCTCTAGGATCATAAACGTAACCCTAGTTTGTTACTTTAGCCATCTATACCTGAACATCTTCAGACCAACTCGTCGGCTTACTAATGCATGGTCGATCGTAACATTAACAACGACAACCTACGTGTGCACACCTGTATGGATTTGGACTCATCGTCACCCCAAGCGCATCTAGGTTTCCCTCCCCGGGGGGTATTAATAGTGCAAAAACATGAAAGTAGACTTTGGTGTGTGCTAACTAAGTGTGACAATCATACGATTCACAAGAAGATGAAGAACAAGCCAACATAATATCACAAAACACATAAAAATAGGTAGATATAGAAATCTCACAAAATAGACATTAATACATGAATACAAATATGATCCTCAAGTTAATTAACTACTCCCTAAGAATTGAACCCAAGTATTTCATTGGATTCAATGCTTTTGGGAAAAACACAAAATAGAGAGAAGGAAGAAAAAGAACTTAGAGAGAAGGAAGATAATTTTCTCCTCTAGCCTACTCTTGAAGATGAAAAATGAGTATAAACTTAAACCCTATTAGACAAAGGTTCATATATATAATAGTAGGGAATTGGGCCTTGAAAATGCCCAAAAATGGCTGAAAAAACCCTAGCAGCCATAATTTACATTGCCAGTGCCGAACGGCACGGTCCGTGCAGGTTCAAATAAAATGGCTTGTGTTCTATGGCACGATCTGTGCAGTCTCGTGCAATGCAGGCCGCAAGGACTGACACGGGCATTGCCTTCTCGTGTAAGGAGTGCGCACGAGCTTGCATGGGCTGTGGGCTAGTGCCTCCTCTTGAATTTCTAATTCACATGCCATGTGTCTTTTGGCGTGGCCTGTCGGCTGGAATGTATTTTTGCTCAGAAAATTGGTACGACACATGCTATTTTTCACACCCCATGGGCTGGCCTGGACTTTGGGGACTTGGAGTGGCACAGACCATGTAAAATGGAGCAGCACATGCCAATACTTAGCCATTTGGAGGTGAACTTGGACCCTCATACAATGACCAGCACGCCCGTGCAAATGCTTTTGAACATCCCGTGTAAATTTGCATGGGTCATGCAAGCCACTTTACATGGGCCTGCACGGATGATTCTTGCCTCATGCACGGACCATGTCGGCCGGTTGGCCGGCTGATTTGTTTGCTCCACCACAGATGAACCACTAATCCAATTTGAAATTTCTTATAGTGCTTGAGAAGATGAACTAATGGTGTCACCCACAAAGGCTGATTCTTCTCCGTTCGTTACCAGAACTCCGTGCAACTCTCGAACGGCAATTCCTCCGCTTCTTTCTTGACCTTCTTGAACTCAAAATATGCCTTTCTTTGGCTCAATTACATCTACAACAAAGCTTTAGAGTCCATGTCCTTCATTCTACTACCATAATTGCAAATGGCTTTAGATATCTTTTACCATCCTTGTGAATGACATTCAAATATCTTCCGCCACCCTCGCGGATGGCCTTTCGCAAAAAATGTTGAAAAAGTACTCACGAGCAACCTACTAATGAGATCATAGAGGAATATCTAGGTTCCTGTAAATACAAAGTGTCCATTATATTCAATTAAGTCTACAAAACTCGGGATTTAGATAAGAAAACCAAAAATGGCCATCAAAACCCTTTGTCGTGTAAACCTAACTAAAACTAGTAATCAACCAACCAAAAGATGATAATAAATGTTTCAAATGCATTGGCTAACTCATGAATAAAGGTGAATATCATGGTCGTTGACATATTGGTCAACGAAGTCCAGAGAAGGATTTGTACTTTCAAATTTTACAAGGTTATATCTGCATTTTCAAACAAAACATGGGGTAAAAACACACTTTTATCTTGTTTTAAAATGGAAAAAGTACCTCTTTTATTTGCACAGAGTCTTGTTTAGACATGACTAAAAATATTTAGCCCTAACATAGCATCTTTTACCATCTTTTGGTCCCCGAGAGCAAAATCACAATTTTTTAGTACCCCACAAATGCAAAGTTAAATTTTTGGTCCCCAAAACCAGATTCTAGGTGGTTTTCGGGGACCGAAAGATGGTATAATATGCTATGTTATTGACCAAAAAACAATATAGTCTACTTGAAAACTACTCGGAATCTGATTTTGGGGACCAAAATTTTCACTTTGAATTTGTGAGGTACTAAAAAAGGTGGTTTTACTCCAAGGGACAAAAAGAAGGTAAAAGATACTATGTTGGGGACCAAAAAAATAATTTAGTCTTTAGATATTTTAAACTTTAGATATGGTCCATTATGAAATTACTATAACTTTTAAATGGGGTGGAGTTTTTTAAAAAATAAGCTGAAAAATGGATGCCATTTTCATGTAAATAGAAGAAATTTCGAACACCTATGTAACATCATTTTAGATTTTTTATGATATTAATTTCTTATTATTTCTCTTCTTCCTCACGTTCTCTCGATCAAAACCACCGGATAACCACCATTACTCACCGGAAATTGCGATTTTTTGGTGTGCATGCTTTGTAATCAAGGTTAGTTGTTTATATGCTATTTTTTATTAAAAAAAGTCATTTCCATTTTCTAATTTGATTTTTTATTTAGCCCTGATTTGTGTTGTTTTACAACAGATGGGGCGTTGAAAACGTGAATCTTCATCTTAGGCTGCTAGAGCGGAATCTTCATCGAGTGGATTGCGGCGAGTGTACGAAATTAACAATCCAAAAAAGTCACAGATTTGTTGATATTGTGTTGATATTTTTATGATGTTTTTTTATGTGTGTGCGATTAGGTTTTTGATGTTTTATGTGGTTTTTTAGGGTTTTAATTGACTTTTTTGTTTTTGTTGCTAAATGTTGTGTTGATATTTTTTATTGTGATTTTTGTGTTGTTGAAAATGATGAATGATAAGTACAAAGTATCATTCATGTTGAAACAAAGTTTTAATCTTTTTTTAGTGTGAGTGTGAGATTCAGTTTTAAATGTTTAAATCAAATTTACTGAGGTTTCTAGTTTTACCGTTGAATTTGTTTCATTGTTGATTTTGGTTAATTTATTGAGTTTATTTTTGGCTATTTTTATTGTAGTTTGATTTTTTTTCCCACATTTGGTAATTTGGATGAGATTTATGACAAATGTATTGAGGTTTCAGTTGTGATAATTTTCTAATGAGATTCTTGCATTATTGGTTGATATTACATTTTTAGTTGCTGACCTTTATTACAGTATGAATGTTTGTTTAGATTTGTGTGAAATGTATTGATGTGTGAGTTATGAAATGTTTTGGATGAGGTTCTTGCATTATTGGTTGATATTAATATTACATGTTTAGTTGATTACCTTTATTGTAGATTGAATATTTGATGAGGTTTAAGCCAAACGTGTTGAGGTTTGAGTTTAAATTTTTTTGATGAGGTTCTTGCATTATTAGTGACCTTTATTGCAGTATGAATGTTTGTTGAGGTTTATACCAAACGTATTGAGGTGTCTGTTGTGGTTATTTTTATATGGGGGTATTTTTTTATTGGATGATATTACATGTTTAGATGCTAGCCTTCATGTTAAGTCAATTAATAGTGATCTTCAATCGTTTGCTACTGACCTATCATTTGTTACTTCTGACCTTTACTGTTTTTTCATTCTGCCATTGATTCTTTCTGATATGATGTTTGTTGTTTTTTTGTAGTTCCATCTAAAGCATCTCTACATGAACATCGGCATAATACACGCATATGTACATGAATTGATACATTGGTAAACTAAATTTACCTCCGATTGCTCCATCGGATCCTGTTCAGGTGGATGATTATGTGCCAGTTGTGCGTCGACAAGCAAAGAGAACCCCGCAGTGAGAAAAAGAAGCGCGGTAGAGATTGCAAGATCAATGTCAAGAATTTTAAAATCTCGAAAAGGTGAAGCAACGTACATATCTGGCGTACAAAAATTCTGAAGATGGAGTTTGTGATTTGGATCAATCAAGGGTGCATCTTCTGAAAATATTGGTGATGGTTGTAAGTGTTTGATTTTTGATTTTTTAGTTTTGATTTGTCGATGTTTTTTTTCTTATTTGTTGATGTATGTGTTTTGGTTTTGATATAGGTTCCACTGAAAATGCTAATGTTATAGATGATAAAAATGCTTCAAAGGTTGTTCTTGAGGATAGGGTGGCTTCTAATGTATATGATCCAAAATGATGAGGTTTTAAAATTTGAGAATGAGGTTTTTGTCACTGCTCCTGATAAGTGTGTTGATAGTGTTTATGAGGGTGGTAAGTATTTCACATTTCATATTTTAGTTTTTTTATGTTGCTTTTACCTTGTCTATTTGTTGATTCTGTGTTTGGATTTTGGTACATGTTTAATTGTTTAAGAAAGTGTTGTGATTTATGCTGAGATTAATGTGGTTGATGTTGATGAGGTGGTTTCTGATGATAAAGTTGTTTGTGATGAGATGTTAAAGATAGTTGTAAGTCTTTTATACTTTATTATTTAGTTTTTGGTTTAATATGTTTTCAATTTGTTGATTATTGTGTTTTGGTCTTGATACAAGGTCGACTGCGGCTAGAAATATTACTCTTGGTGGTGTTGACGCTTTGAATGCTCAAGTACCAGTAACTTGTCCTGAGGTTCCTGTAGCCTATGTTGATGTAACTAAATTTGGCACAGAGGTACATGCACCTTATCGTGGGTTAACTGTAGCTAATGTAAAGGTATCTGCATCTGGTGCTAAGGTACCGTCAGTTGGTGCTGAGGTGCCTATGTCTTCTGTTGAGGTCACTGCTTCAACTTTTGATGGTAAGGGCACTGTTGTTACCTATTTTAGATTGTAGTATATAGTCTTTTGTTGATGTTATTTTTTAAAAAATATTCTGATTTGATTTCAATGTAGTTTCTAATACTGCGGAGCCTTTGGTTGATGTTCCTCGAAAATTTTATTATAAGCATAGAGCAATAAAAAAGTGCCTCATATTTAATGTGTCATGCTTCAAATTTTATTGATTTTATAATTTATCATGTTATTTACTTTTCTTCCTTTTGTTTTTGTGTTTTTTTATACAAGTTCCGTGGATGGTGCTAAGTTATATGTTGGTTTGGGTATTGATGTAACGCAGTCTGGTACTGCAAATGTAGAATCCAATGCTGATAAGGTTGCCATGATTTGAATGAAGTTAGAAAACTGGTGAACTTAACACCAAGCAAGCAGATGAGTTTTTGAATGTTGTTATTAATGGTAATTTTTGATATTTTTCCTTTTGATGTATTGTTTTGCTATTTTTTAAACGATGTTGTTTAGTTTTGAGGTTGATTTCATTATTACATTTTTTATCACGTTTCTTTTTTATGTTTTTTTGTAGATGTGATGAATTTTGCAAATGATGTTCATTTAGAAGACACTAGTTTCCCAGAATGTGCGAATAAAGAAGATGAAGAGATAGTTGAAAAGGAGAATGATGCCTGTAATGACAGTGAACTGGGTGATAAGATTGAGTATGTGTCTCAGGAAGTTGTTTCGGAGGGTAAGAAGAAGGAAGTTGTTCCAGTTGAGAAGCTTAAAAAGGGAGTGAAGGAGTCGAAGAATGCAGCTTTGAGGACTATGATAAGTAAGGAGTCGAATAACTTGAAGAAGAGGATGACTAGGAAGAATACAAGTTTGAAAGACTTTGATCTTGCAAGTGTTGATGTTTCTTTGGGTAATGTTGTCCAAATATTTGTTGATAAAAACCATGTGAGTAAATTAGTATTTTGATAACCAGGATCAGCGCAACACAACATGTTTATTTGATTGATCTGCAAAACAAGGTTCCAGAGAGTCCACATGATTCACCTCCGATGCCTAAATTAGTATTTTGATTATCCTGGAGACATCTCCAGAAAAATGCCATCACCTGTTTTTTTTCCTGAATCCCTATTTATAGCCAGTGTTTAGCGTGATCTTTGTTGATCGTGGTCCATGTTGCTTTCACCGTTACTGTGTCGTGGCATTGAGGTAGTGGTCATGGGTGTTGACCACCTTTCTCCTTGAGGTGCAGTCATTCCCGTAATCTCCAAGCTGTACCCGGAGTTGGCTTACTTGGCTAACTGGTCACAAGTTTTTATCTTTTGGCTAGGGTTTCGCGTGGTTCAGGGAGGTGTATAACAACTCTCTTCGAAAATTTACATCTCTCACATCGGAAAAACAGCCACCCTACATTTCACTTTTCATATTTTATGGCTCGAGGGGTTTATGGTATATATATAACTAACCCAACCCAGTTAGTCAAAACTGAGCAGGCATAGCTATCGATTTTTTGGACCGAACTAGTTCATTAAGTCCACAAAGGCCAACAGTCACGGAGTTTCACGAACTAACCAACCACAAGAGTAGCGGATAACACTTCTTGTCATGATACCCTTTATTGAACCACGATCCAAGAGAATGGAGCGCAATAAGCAGGCCACACTCACATGATCAAGGACCTATAAATAAAAATAGAGAACACTAGATAAATGAAAGGACTTCTTATTCCCAAAATGCACAAGCAAAAACAATATTGAATTGATGGTCGGATCTTAGTCCTTAGGTCTCACTCCGGGGACTTTTGTATGTACTTTAAGAGGTTGGGACTTAATGTAAGCTAATTCTAAGAACTATCACTATCCAGAAGAATTTTCCTGCATCATACCCCAAATCAGAAATAATATTGGTTTGACCTTTGAATTAAAAAAACCTTCAACTTATACTTTTATTATTTGTAATTGGTCAATGGTAGATGATCTCGTAAGAGAATGGCCTTTTTTCCTTTTTAAAATTCAATCATTCATTGATGCTAGGAAAACGCCCAATGACAACGACAATAAGTGGAACTGAAATCCAACCTAACTAACCTCTAGCAATAACCAGCCTATTTTAAGGATATCGAAATTACATGTCAACTAGGCTTCTCGTCTTATTATTACCGATTAGAGATCCAATATAACTGCAATATTTCCATCAAGATATAAACTTGCTTCCGACTAAAATCAGGGTCACTTGGCAGAGACCAGAGATGAGTTTATCATGCATCATTATCACTACGCCAAACATGAATCTTCTAACACTGTAATACCAATTGATCGAAAACACGATCTACACTGTCCAAGTTGTAAAAAAACTTGACCGACAAAAATAGACGCATTAGAATAAATGGAAAACCTATTACAATAGAAAAAGAACCACAAACACACAACCTGTATAACCAGATTGAGAATAAAACAATGATGCAACCAACTAAATTGAGTGATCAATATGAATACAACGATATAATCAATAAGGTCGGAAAACAAGATTAAAAATGAAACAAAATTGGTTCATTATTACTGAAAAATAATTTAATAATAGAAAAATGTGTGACTGGTATGAATTTTTTAGTTCGTGGCTTTTTTTTAACAAAATTTTCAATGTTGGTTGTGGAGCATCACCTAATGGAGTCTCAACTTCTCCCATTTCCAAAACCAAAATAGAGTATAAAACACATGAATTGCGTTAAATCTTACACGATCTATGAATAAAGAATGAACTAAATCGGTACAACGTTACATAGACAAAAAAGAAAACACCTACAACAATAAAATTTAATGCCATTTCATAAACAAAAAATATTTTAAAAATTAAATTCGTAGTATACTGATCCAACAACGCTGCTCACGTCTGTAGATCGGATAGAAATAATTCTCCGCTCGGTCATTTCTTCCATCTACTAACTTTACTTCCGCATCAACTTCTCACCATTTCTCCATTGCTTTTTTTTACCAACCCGATAACGTGTAAAAAATTACATGCGGAGGAAGTGGCGACAGCTTGAAGGAGGTGGTGGGAAGATTTGAGAGCAGTATTTCTTCTACCTCACCCTGGAGTATGGTATGTGTGTGAACCGTCTCTTATATGATAACAAATCTAAACCATTCAATTATTAGATCTGAGGGCTTCCATTTATTCACGTGAATTCTGCAGCCAAAATACGCTACCTTGTATCAATATTAGTTTCTAATGTACTGGAAAACGTCAAATAAGGTACAAGAAATGTTATTTAGAAAAAACTTCAAATGTAACTGCATTTTACACACCCTCCGTTACATTAGAAAAGTTCTTCGTTCTACCAAAAAAATACTGGAAAATAATATGACTATTTTAATGAAAAGAATGATAAACTTATGCTTTTCTATACACGCATCCAAAGGTCTTAATATATTTTTCTCTTAATGAACGATTGAAGCACATACAAGCAACAATTGAAGTACCTACAAGGTACACTCTAAGGACCGCGTTATTTTCGCAGCACACATAAGTTATAAAAGAAACATATACTAGTTACATTTGAAGTACTTACAAGCAATAGTTGAAACACCTACGAGTTGTACTCTAAGCACCAACCTATGTTTATAGCACACTCAAGTTATAGAATAAGCACCTACAACTTACATTTAAACACTTACAAGCGTTGTTTGAAACAGTACAAGATTGATTGAAGCACCTAAGAGTTGTACTCTAAGCACCAAATTTTTTTTCTTAGGATTATATTTGAAGCACTTACAAGTGATGGTTAAAACACCTACGAGTTGTACTCTGAACACCGAGTTGTTTGCACAAGTTATAAAAACAATCATTTATAGATTATATTTGAATCCCTTATAAGTGATGATTGAAGCACCTAGAAGTTGTACTCTACAAATCAAGTTGTTTTCATAGAACACGCAAACTATAAAAGAAACAACTACACGTTACATTTGAAGCACTTATAAGCCATAGTTGAAGCACCTATGAGTTGTACTTTTAGTAGAAAGTAGTTCTCCTAGCATGCACAAGTTATAAAAGTAGCACCTACAAAATACATTTGAAACACTTACAAGTGATGAATGAAGCACCTACGAGTTTTACTTATATTTGATGCACTTACACGCGATAGTTAAAGTATCTACGAGTTGTACGCTAAGCATCAATTTATATTCGTAACACGCACAAGTTATAAAAGAAGCACCTACATGTTACATTTGAAGCACTTATAAGTGATGGTTGAAGCACTTACGAGTTATACTCTAAACACCAAGCGGCTTTAGTAGCACACATAAGTTATAAAATAAGTACCTACGTGTTACATTGAATCACCTATAACCTTTACTTTAAGCACCAAGTTATTATTGTAGCAATTACAAAAGTTGTAGTTGAAGCACTTACAAATTATTTTTGAAGCACTTACAAGCTGCAGTTGAAGCACCTACTAATTATACCTTAAGCACCACGAAAGAAAGTATACTCTTTTGAACTTGTTTCTATAACACGCACAAATTATTGCATTATCAAAGAAGCATCGAGTGGCCACAATTGAATCCCTTATGAATTGTAGATTAGGGACTTGTGATTTTTTCTTTAACCTACTTAATATCATTTTTTCCAAAATACTTTGTAAAATACACAAATTATAAAAGAAGAACCTACAACTTATATTTAAGCACCTACAACCCATTGCATCGACGATCCCCAACCTTGGCGATGGAATGGATTTGGTGCTACCACTTCATATCTGTATCCTGAGTTGTAACCGGCATTCTGCAGCTGTAGTTATCTCATGGATACATCATCTTCGTACAAGCTATCAAGTAAAAACTTGTGAAAGCCTCCAGCCTATTTAATCATGAATATGTCAATAACATATCTGTTGTAAAAACAAGTCTATTCATGTGCTAGTACTATGCGGTGATACGTTTGGAAACAGCGCACGCACCATTTTTCTGTCCTGTGGTTTGCTAGTATGGTTGCTTAGAGCACTAACCAAAGCCAGTTCCCAACCTGAAGTCTTGCCTATATCATCCAAGGACAAATCGTTCGACGTATATCCATTTTCTGCCCAGAAAATTTCAAATTTGTCATCTTAAACATAAATATTCAAATTTGTTTTGAAAAAAATAAATTCTTACTTGGCTGAATAATGACAAGAACCAGTGGTGCATTGCTCTCTTCAAGTGTTGATTCCATTGGATTGATTTCATTGAGACCCTGTATAAACAGAATTTTGCACCACATATATGCTTGACAGATTCTCTAGACTTCAGTGAGCTCGAGCACCCAAAAAAACTAGCATAATAAGGAAATATGAAGCTTACTAGCAAGTCAATGGGTTCATCAATTGATATCATGGGTGGTTCTTCATCTACTTTCTTATTGTCGTGTTCTTCCTGGGCATCATCAACCTGTTTGGTACAATAACAAATCATATGATTTCTCTTTTTTTTATGCCAAATCCAATGAAACGGATGGAGCACTAAAAGAAAAAAAAAAAGGTCTATGTGTACGCTACAATAAACTGGACCAATTACTTCACCCCATTTACCTCGATTTTTTCAGCTTAGGTCAAATAACTGAGTTAAAAAGTTCTTTTACCTAGGTTATTTTATTTCGAAGTAAATAATATTGTTTACCTCGATTAAAAAAACTGAGGTAGTAAATAATATATATTTTTCTCGGTTATTATATTAACCTAAGTAAAAGGTTAAAAAATAAAGTAAATAATGTTACCGAATAGCGTGCGACGTCGCATATGTTGTTCAAAAGGCCGCCCGGAATCGCATTATATGTCGTTCCCACCGACATTTGATGCGACTGACGACTAACATCGCAGATTTGTAAAAGATAAGTAAAAGTAAAAAATATGGTTTTTGGAAAATGAGGAAGTATTATTTAAAACTTTAAGAAGGTTAGTTTTGTGACGTTCCGATTGAAAATTTTGGAATTAGAGGGAAAATCCTAAAAACCAACAAGTAAGGAATTTGACGGTGGTAGAAAAGAAGGAAAAAAAGAAAGCCAAGGTTTGTGCGTTTTTCCCATTTTGGCGTCTCTCTCCTCCCAATATCCCATCGTCACCCTAGAAATCATTGTACTACAATCACTCTAGAAATCCTCTCCTCTTTCGTACACGTCCAGTACCCCCTTTAGAATCCTCCACATTTCACTCCACTTCACTCATACCAAACTGCTTCCTTCACACAGTCACATAGTAAATTTCCATGCCTTTTCTGCTTGATTGATGTTTTCTTTTCTTTTACCTCGGTTAACTATTATAGGTTAAAGTTGTTTGAAAATAATTTACTTCGGTCTACAAAATTATTTGTTCAATGGTTTTTAAAACAATTGTAGAAAATAATGTTGAATGGTAGGATAGAAAATGGTTTATAAAATCGTGCACAAATCAAATAGTACATATAGTCAATTATATAATGTTCAAATCAGGTTGTTAAATTATTAGAAAAGTCATGAAAATATCCTTACAAATAGTACATAAATTAGAATATGAATTGCATTAGAGTTTCATCATAGCAGAAATTACAATAAACTCAATTAGCTCAGAATATGATAACCTTGAAGACGATTGGCCCCTCAACTTCTATCACCTCGAAGAATAAGGTGTCCATGATGTGTAGGCGATTTCCAAAAAGGAACTAGCCAAAACCCTTCAAGGACAGGGTCTTGATCTTCTCACCCCCCGAGTAGTTCAGATGCCACTCTGTCCCGTAGCACCTCAGCACAATGGGGATCTTCTCACTCGGCAAGAGTGGTACAATCTCTCTCAGGATGTACTAAATCTCAAAAAAATATTTATTAGAATATATATATGTGTGTGTGTGTGCAATTAACAACAAATAATATTAATTTAAAATGACTTACCAAAGTAGGGGTGTTTCCCGAAGTTCTGCTGCTTTAGAGTGCATTGGAAATGTGGGCTATCATCAGCCATTGTATGATGTTCAAGGTCGAACACAAGAGGCTTTGGATTGCTCCATTGTGAGGAGAACTACATGGGAAAAAAAATTAATTGCGTTAAAGTGTGAAGATGTATTAGTAAATATATATATATATGTAAAATGGTAAAAGATCTGGAAAAAGGGCGACTTGACAATCCTTCGCCAGCCATTAGTCCTGAATAAAAAATTTAAAATGTTTAGGGAAAATCAGACATGGAAATGCACGGTGTGACGTCGGCCAAACGTCGTAGATACATGTCGGTCCAAATCAGTGGATTGGTCGACATGTACTGGCGACGTTGCTCCATTGTCGACCAAATCAAATAATGGACCGACGCAAAAACAAGGTAGCATATACAAATTTACAATAAACTGGAATGCATGTATACGACATCGATAACCAATCAGTTTTACCGATGGTCAAACTGACATAGGTGCGACATCTCATACATATTACTTGGCATATGAATGTATGACGTCACACAATATTTGCATTAACTGACATGTAACTGATAGGATGTCGACGTTGCATACATCAGGGGCAGCCACGGGAAAAACCCAGAAAAAATGTTGTTTTAACGACAAAAAATTACCGAAAAATGTCAAAAATCATACCAAAACGTAGAACCTAAGTTTACATTTAAGGAAACTTCACAATCTAACATATTTGAGTAAGATCTAGAAAATCAAATACACAACATATTCACAGAGTATAGATCAAACAATGTAAAGTAACAATTACAAAAATGTAGGTGTCAGGAGAGTAGGAAAACCTTACCTATGAAAAGGGAGAAGAGAAGATGGTGTGGCAGACTGTTGGAATTTGTAGGAAACTGGGGAACAAAAGCTTGAAGTGGTTGTGGGACGTATATTTATAGCCATTTCTGAACGAAGCCGTTTTGGACCCTTGTGATGTCCACCTCGCATTATGCTACGCCAGACCTACATCGTTTCAAGCGACAAGTAATCGACCATTGACCGGCGTCGCACGTTATGTGGGCCTAACAATTTCAGCCCACTAACAAATGAGCCTGCCAAGGACCAAAACAAATAATAGTCATTTTCACACCAGTATATATTACATTTTTGCAACAACATTATATTTTGGTTGTGTATGACATGTCCTTCACCTAGGGAAATATTCGGTCAACAGTCCAAATTTATATTAAAAAATTGAGGTAAAAAATTTGCATTGTGGTCAAAACAATTGTGGTAAAAAAACAGTTCATCAACCTAAATTTTTGCTAGTTTCTAAAGGATTTAGACAAATTATTCATTACACACGAGACTTTTCTATTTTTGTGAATGATCGTAATATTTAAACTTTGTTTCATATGGTATGTTAAATATTAAGAATTCAATAAAATTAAAATGACATTCAAGAAATAGATTATAAATTAAATATTAAATAACATAAAAGGGGCATTCAACAAATACTCTGAATTTAGTACAAATGTTCCAAATTTGAATAAATTTGTTTAAATTTATTCCAAATTCTAAACAGTAATACTAAAATTAAGAGGGAAGAATGATGACATTGAACACTATCGGCCCAGAACCATTTAACAACTCGAAATAGAGTGTGTCCCCAACCCTCAAGTCCTCTTCAGCAAGAAACTTTCTAAAACCCTTTGGAGTCAGGGTCTTGAGCCTCATGTTCCACGAGTAATGCATGAGATACTCCCTTTCGTTGAACGTCAAGACAACAAGCACCTTGGCATTTGGTAAGAGTTCCACGATCTGGCTTGGAATGTACTAAATTATAAACAGAAAAGCAATGTTAGTATATATGAAAGTATTAATCTAGATAAATTTTAATTGAAAATAAAATACACGTGTAATGGGGAGGACTTGCCAAAATTGGAATTGAACCGAAATTTGGCAGGGTCAAAGTGCAGACGATGTGTGGAATGATATTGCCGAATGAAGTCCACACACAGTCCTCATCTGAATCGCTAAGGATCTGCATTGGGGGTGCGTCCTTTTTATATAGTTATTTTGGTATCTTTTGTACTCATTTTGGTAGACTTTTGTGCTATGGATACTCTATTTTACCTTGAAATTGTATTACTAGAGTTAAGAGCGACCTCATTGCTTTGGTCACTTGTAGTAAGGATTCTGTGAGACGAGGTAATTGTTGAACATTTGAAGACCATGAAGACTCCATTTAAAAGACAATGAAGACTTTGAAGACCCGAAGAAAACAAGAGGAGACAACTACACTAAGCCTAAAGAGAAGAAAACAGCATTTCAGAGCAGAGTACTATGTCCGTCGCGAGTCGCGACGAAGGTGTCGCGATCACGGCTGTACTCTGCCCGTCGCAAGTCGCGACGGTCTGCGGGCCAGACATACTTTTTGGACTTTTTGTACTATAAATACTCATAACTTTTCTCTTTCTTCCACAACTCTTCTTCCCAAATTCCAGACCTCAAAACCCTAATTTTCCAATCATTTTTGCCCTAGTTTCTTCTTGAATTTATGTTTGATTTGTTTTTGTTAATTAGTATGGGCTCTAGTAGCTAAATATAACCTTGGGAGCAATTGATTAAGGCTTCCAAGCCCATGTCTTGAGACCTATTTATAAGCTATTTAATGCTTTGCTATTGTATATTTATTGTGCTTGAATTGGGTTGTTAAATCCACTTAGGATATTGGAAGTTTGAGTGTAAAAGTACAAACTACTCTACCAACTAGTTATACTAGCTGACAATTAAGTAGAACTAGTATCCCCGGAAGCGGTGCCAAAATTTGGCACACACCGCCGGGGTCATTCTTTTGGGAGATTTTACCCGCAGAAGCTTTGATCAAAGATAGAAATTTATATTTTTTTCACCCGTGCTCACTACTAACTATAGTAAAGTATCTAGTGGCAAGTACAGGGTCATCCACATATATACTAGTGTTTAAAGGTTACCTGGACACAATCCACGATCGGCCATCACCATTTTTGTGCGTCGGGAATAACTAGTGATAAACATATAAGGGGAGGTTTTGTGAACTAACAATTACTAACATGTAAATAAAGAGAAGTAAACTATGGATTAACTAGTCTTGGGGGTATTTGTTCATCTTGAACGATTTAGAGATTTGATCCCAGATTCTATAACATATAGACATATAAACCTAATCTCATACTTAAGTCACATAGTGTGGAGATAGCCGGGAATTCCCAATATCTGTCACATAAAGGTTTATCTCCCTTAAAATCATCTATCCATTCTCCTGAACCACATTTCATCCTCGTAACCTCACTTCTGATACTAGCAAGCCTCTTCTCAAAGGATCAAGCCCTTGCAGGCAACACTATTAGATACCAGAGTGAGTCAAATACATCCCAGGATCTACACTATGGAATCCAATCCTAGGCCTAAAGATGCAATGGTATTGGTGCCTTATGATAACTCTAGAGTCGATACGACACTAGTCACTACAAACTAGAATGCTTAATTATCGAGTTAAGCTAGGGTTTCCACGTTAGGAATTTCTATAAAACAACCCCCAGTCTACTGTTTCTAACATACAATCACTCACACAACTAGCCAAATATAATCAAATTCTAACGATCAGCTCAGTACTATCGAGGTAGATTGAATGCACTCAACTCCCTGGTACTCTCAAGCCAACAATAGCAATAATCTAACGCTCCCAAATTAGTATTTTAGCCTAGCACAATATTATACTATGAATGAAATCATGGATGCATCATAAAACATATCATGACATAAATCCTATAAGAATACAAATCTCATTTATGCACAATGTTCATAAGCATAGAAATTTTGGGCAATCTAGAATCTCACAAGTCCTAATCAAGTCATGAATACAAATAAAACCCCTAGAAAATAAACTACTTAAGCAACATTAAATCAATGACAGTCGTTGGATTCAATGCCATAGATCTAGGAAAATAAATGAAGAGAGAAGATAGTCTCCTTTTCTTCCTACAACTTACTAGAATAGAAATGACTTGAATGTAGAGTTGTTAAAACCCTTGGAGATTAAAGTTTCTTGTATAGTAGGTAGATTGGGCCTTGAAAGGCCCAAAATATAAGAAACCCTAGTCATCCATGTTAGCACGGGTCGTGTCATAATGCACATCTCGACCAGCACGACACATGCAATAGTGCAATTGACATCGACCAAAGCCTTGTTTTCATGCCTTCATAGCATACAGGCCATGCTGGATCGTACTGGCCAGTGTTTGAAGATTTTTACACCATCTTTTGAGTGCACGGGCCATGCTAGACTATACGGCCCATCGGTTTGAGGTATTAAATGTCACTTTTATTGTTCAGGGCGTGCCAAGTTGGACGTCCCATCGACCGGGCCTTTAGTCTTTGAGCATGGTATGGCCCTTCTTTTGGCAAGTGTTCTTTATCACGAGCTATGGCACGGGCCTTGCCAGTTTTCATGGCTCGTGTCATTTCATCGACTTTTACAGACTTAGCACTTTTCTCCGGCGTGTGTATCTACTACAACGTTTTGACTAGTTTCCTCCAGTCTTCTACCATTTTCGCGAATTTCCTTCACTAAACTACACTGAAGTACTTATGAGCTATTTACAAATGACCTCACAAGATATAATTAAGATGCTCGCAAGGACATAAATCCATTAGACCCAAAATAGGTTACAAAATGAAGGATTTAGATATAAAAATCAAAAGTAATCATCTAAATCGCTTATGATGTAAATCTACCTAAATCTATCAATATACCAACAAAAATATTTTTTTAAAATGTTAAATACTTCGTAAAATGCCTTATTTAACGTCTCATCAGAATCTATTCTATGAATATACTTACACAATGTGTACTTTCTTGTTTTTTTTAGTTTTACGACTCACTTGATCACAATTCTTAATATTAATGGAAAATACAAGACTTACTTAAAGGTACTATATTACAGTTATTTCTTACTTCTTGCAGTTTTTTTAATAACGTACCATGTTGCAACACAACTAGAAAGGATATCATGCAAAGATATGACTTCAAAAAGGAGATCATATGCTCATTATTGAGAAAATTAAAAAGTGGAATTGTCTTAACTACTGCTATGTGGTCTCAAATAACCAACTAAAATGCTATATGGTTGTCATGGCGCACTTTATTGATTAGTCGTTAAATTGCAAAGTCGAAGTTTAAGATAACACTATATCACATCAATTCTTATTTTGTATTTAATTTTATATGATTATTGAGTCTCAATTTTAAAGAATTAATTTTTTTCTAAATTTTAATATGTTCAGCCTGAATATGTGCGAGCCATGGTTTTGTTTTATTGGATAAAATGAGAAAAATGATTAACTATATGTATGTTGTTAGTGCAATAAATATATACTAATAGTAACATATCATTCATTTACTTTTATTTAATCAATTTTGGTGCCCTGGGTTCTTCTTATAGTAGTTTATTTTCTTTTCTTTTCTTTCATTTTGCATATATTAAGTCTCTGGCTCTTTATTTTCATTTGATAGGTTTTTTCCATGTCCCACCCCCTTACAATGCTGTGATACTTGATGATGCCTTGAAGGAATGCATTCAGTCATGGAATTTAGAGCTTAAAATGTCTTCTATTATTGTGGATAACTGCACGACTAATAATTTAGTGGTGGGAATTGTGAGACAAGAGTTACCTTATGATGCGCTTTTGTTGCGTGGTGAGTTTTTTCATACGTTGTTGTGCTCATAAACAGAATTTAATTTTTCAAGATGGGATAAGTGTTGTGATATTTGATTGTCTTATAAGAATTAGGGACGGTGTAGTCTTTTGGATAGTTTTGGACAAAAGGGTTCAAAATTTTGAAGTAGTGATGCGGGGGATTCCTTTCCTACCATCACAATATGTGGAATCGGGGCAATGCTCCATGCAAGCTCTATCACACCTGCAGAATAAGGTCCTGGAGAGTCCACGGGATCTTTCTCTGATGCCAAAGTTAGTATGTAATTAATATATGAGTAATCTTTGGGAAAATGCTATTGCATGTTCTGCTGCTCGGATCACCTAATTATGACTAATGTACTCCAAAATCATTGCAGGTCATTGACCATGTTCTCAGATCATGGTTGTAGTGGCATGGTTATAAGTGAGAATCATCCCTTCTTCTAGGTGCACTTAGGATGGCTCACTAAAAGTGAGGTGCTGCTCTTAGCAAGGTTCCCTTTCTTCTCTGGCGAACAGTCTGTTACTCAGTTCATTGGGCTTGGGGTATTATCTTATTTCTAAAATTTGCAAGATTAGAAGAGTTGTATATCATAAGCCCCCCTAGCCAAAGAGTCACTGCAAATTTAGCGGTCATATTTGAAGTTGGGATAAAGGACATTTAATCATTTCGTAAGGAATATTAAATGTGTATTATAGGGTTAGTAATTAATGGTGGAGTGAGAATTGGCTCCTGGGGAAAAGAGAAATGGGAGTATGTAATGATTATCCTTCCATAAGGTTAGACACTTCTTATAAAAAAGGGCTTAGGAAAGTTTAGTTGTACCTTCGTTTTAAGACTTTTCTAACTTAAGTTTGTGGCCTTCTTTTTTAGATAATAATTTTTTGCCTTCACCTAGTATACAAATTGCAAGTTTTAGTATTTTCACTTTAACTAACGTGTTTATTTTAAGTGAATGCTACCCTTTCCTATCTGCTTTTCAGGTTATAATACTTTCTCTAAATAATGTTGTAATGCAGCCACTTGCAGGCATGGTTGGTATTTATGAGTGTCAACTTCAATATAGTCTAAGTTTTTCTATTCTCGAGTACACTTTATGTGTGTTGGATTCTTATCTTGCCCAATTTCACCCACATGGGGTAGCAATGTTGATTGATTATGTCATAAGGTCAGTATTAATTTTAGCCTAAGCCAGTTTTCAGCCTACTATCAGCTAGATTGGGTTCATGAAACCAAACATTGGGTGACCTTTAAAGCCTGAGAGTTCAGGAACTGATATTGTACGGTGTTTTTCTTATGTATGTAAAGGATGGGAGGCCAGCTATCTTTTTTGCTTGTAAGGAGTCAACCATAATGCCTTCTTGGAATAACTATGTTTCTTTAGGTCAAGAACTAATGTGGGGGAGTAAGTTGGGTTCAGTCTGAAATGCTGAAATACATGCTCATGTTGTGGTGGTTAAGAGGCCGACTGACCGGGATGGTATGGCACTTTAAATTTTAAATTTTTATAAGGAAATATAGTAGCTTATATCTTAGTCTTGTTGCTATTGTTTTGAATTAGGTCCGGGGGATAGTTTTCTTGCTGATCAAATAATGGGTGTGTTAAGCAATCACCATGTGGGTAATGGTTCTGATGGCGGTGGAGGACCTACTGGTGTTTCTCTTAAAGTTTCTCGGATGGAGTTGGAACTGAAGGGCAACGCACTTTATGTGAGGAAAGAAATCCTTGATTTTCACTCTTCGTCAAGAGTTGAGGGTTTTAGAAGAGGGTAAGTGATCCACACTCCGCGGGGTAGCTAATAACATACCAATCTTTTTCACGGGAGAGCAGTCACAAACCCGCGGAGCACTTCACAAAGATAAGAATTTATAATGTTGCTCTTGTACTCACTACCAACTATCAAAGAGTAGCTAGTGGAAAGTATGGGTCGTCCACAGAAATGCTAGGATTCAAAAGCTAACTATGCAAGAATCACAATCATGAGTCACTTCGATTGCATGTCGTGAATAGCTAGTGCCATAAACAAGGTTTCAGGGGGTTGTCTGAAAACTACTGAGCATGTAAATAAGAGAATAAAATATATTAAGCTAAGACTTGGGGATATTTGTGTAACATGACTGGTATATGATTTTGATTCTGGATTCTATCAAATACAAGATTTATAAACCTATCCCAAAGTCCATGTCACATAGTGTGGTTGATAGTCAACACTTCCCAATGTCTGTCACACTTAGGTGCCTACGTATATTCTATCAACACCATCTTCTTAATTCGGAAAATACGTCAAGTGGTCCAACCATTATGCGCTCCTCTTTCCCCTAGAGAATTACATCTCGGGCCTCCACTATGAACACTTTTCCCTGTGCCTATAGACGTAAAGAGGTTGGCGTCTCATGATGACTCTAGGGTTGAAACGATGATGGTCGCTACACTACAACCCTAGTTGCTACAAACTATCATGCCACGTCTATCAGGGTACAAACTTTAAATCAAATAGGATCAGCTCATCAGAATGGTGCTCACGGCCTACATGTATACACTCACATAGATGAGATCTCATATAACCACAAAATGTCCTAACCAACATTCCTAAGGGGACAAACAAGCCTAGAATCATATATGAAACAAATAACTATTGTGTGTCATAGGATATATAACATGCATTTCACAAGAATGTAAATATTAAATCAAGCATGATATTCATGAATATAAAAGGATAAGGATACCTAGAATCTCACAAAATCTCTACCAAATCATGAATACAAATTAGATCCCCAAGCAAATAAACTACTGCCTAAGCATTGAACCCAATTTTAACATTAGATTGGATGACCTTGAGCAAAACTAGGAAAGATTTAAAAGGAGAGAGAAAGGTTATTCCCTTTCTCTCTCTACCTACTCTTAGAAACTAGGGGAATAGAAATTACAACTAGAGCCAACTACCAAACCATGGTAGACATAGGATCTTTATATAGTAGGAGGAAATAGGCCTTAGAGAGGTTCACAACTAGAGAAATCCTAATCTGCCATGCGGGCACGGGCCGTGCAATAGCACACGACCTGTACAAAATTGCACGAGCCACCAATTGGGCAGGGTCTCTCTGCCAACTAAGCGTGGCAACCGTGCAAATCCTTGTAGACCGCCGCCTAAAAGGGCTTTTTCTCCGTCTGAGCGGAGCGGCCCATGCAGATCCTTACGGACCAAAAACTGGAGTTTAATTATTCTTATTCTTCGGATTATGTGTTCAAACATAACGTCATGGGGCATGAGTTGGGTCTTCAATTATTTATCTTCGAGGCACATGGGTTGTGCAAAATGACACCTAGCGCTAGTACTTAGTCACATGGTCCTGTTGGTTGGCACGGGCCATGGAAAATGATACATCCCGCGCCTATACTTAGACACATTTCCACCTTTGGCTGGCACAGGCCATGTAGAAAGACGCAATTGTGCCTATCTTCTAAGTCATTTACGGTTCAACTCCTTCTCTTTGGTCCATTTCCATCTACTACCATGATTAAGCGCACGACCATCGGTCTACCGTCATCCTTGTGAATAGCCTTCAAATATCTACTACTATTCTTGCGAATAGCCTTCTACTCTAAAGTGCCTATAAGTGATCTACAATGAAGCTCACAAAAAATATCTAGATGCACGTAAAGATATAACATCCATTAGGTCTAAATAAATCTACAAAACAAAGGATTAACACAAGAAACCAACAAAGGCTATCTAAACACCTTGTGATGTAAATCCAACTAAACCTAGTAATCAACCATAAAAAAGCTACTAATAAGTGTGCTAAATGCATTAGGAAACACATGGTTCTAGGTGTACATTAGTAAGTATAATGGAGATGAGTATTGTGGATGAAAAGTTGGTTTTAGGAGCGGGTTCTAGAGTGACCTAGCTTCGTAATTCGTAATATTTTGTTAGAGATTGAGCTTATGGCCCTTGTAATTTTGTTTTTTAATGTTTCATTATCTTTTCAAATATCATAATTTTGAATTTTCATGTGTGTGATTTATTCTAAGTATGCTAAAACCTTCATAGGTTTTTGACCCACCCCGTCCCGGTGTTGCTAAATGAACAAACAATTCTTTTTTCACGGAAGATGCACTCACTAACCTGAAATGAGGCTAAGTTGTCAAAGATAGATATTTATATTGTTTCTCCCGTTCCTACAACTATGCTACCTATGGGGTAGATAGTGGCAAGATCGGGGTCATCCACAGAGATGTTAGGAATCTAAAAGTTAACTACACACAGCCGAGATCGGGTCATCAATCTGACCACGTGCTAGGAATATTTAGTATTGCTAAAACAGGTTTTGGGGGGTTTACTAACAACTACGTGCATGCAAAAGACCAAGAGAGTGAAACTATATTAAAATAGCACTTAGGGAGTATTTGTGTAGCATGATCGGTGTTGTGTTTCGATCCTTGAATCTATCACATACAAGATGTACAAGCCTATTCTAGTGTTTATGGTACAAGGTGTGGTCGATGGTCAACACTTCCTCATACTTATCACATAGGGTGCGCAGGTAATCTTCCAACGGTACTGCCCCCATAGTTAGGAGAGTGAAACAATGGCCCTGCCTGCTATGCAGATCTGAATCTCCCCTGTACGATTACGTCTCGGGCACTACATCACGAATGCTTATCCCTATGCCTATAAAGGCAAATGAAATGAAGAACCTTATCAATGGCTCTAGGGTTGCGACTCACGTTAATCATAGTTTGCTATTTACACTATCTCTATCTGTAACCCTTTGGGCCAATTTCTTGGCTAATACTAGTGTATGGTCAATTGTAACGTTGACTCGGAAACCCACATGCACACACCCATATGGTCCTGAACTATCGTTACCCCTAACACATCTAGGTTTCCCTCCCTGGGGGATATCAATAAGTGCACCAACATGAAAGAATACTAAGGTGTGTGCAAATATTAGTGTGACAATCATGTAGTTTATAAGAAAATGAAGAGCAAGCTAACATAATAATCATAAACAGATAGAAATAGGTAAATCTAAATAATCTCCCAAAACAAGCACTAAATCATGAATACAAATACAAGACCCAAGCTAATTAATGACTCCCTAAGCATTGAACCCAAATATATCATTGGATTCAATTCCTTTGAGCAAAAGAAAAATAAAGAGAAGAAGAGAAAAGATTTTAGAGAGAAGGAAGAGCTCATTTCTCTCTCTACCCTACACTTAAGAGTATAAAATCAACATAAACTTAAACCCTAGTAGAAATAGGTTGATATATAGTAGTAGGTAATTGGGGCTTGAAAAAGGCCCAAATATGCCAAAAAAACCTAGCAGCAGAAAACGTCACGGGTTGTTCAATTAGGCACGGTTGTACCGGCTGGAGGCCGGCACAGCCCGTGTCAGTTGGCACAGCCATGCTGGCCTTGTGCTGACATGGTCTGCCCTGGAAGGGCCATGTAGCCTAATGCTAACATAGGCCATGTTGGCTGGCAAGGGCCGTTGGCTGGTCCTCTGTTTTGAACTTCTGAATCATGCACCCTGTGTCGTTTTGCGCAGGCCATCGGGTTGAAGCACTTCTTGATCAGTTGAACGGCATAGGCCGTGTCTTTCTTTTATTTACACTCCATAGGCTATTCTTCACATTTTTGGAGTTTAAACGACACGATCCAGGGAAATGGGAATGGTATGTGTCCATACTTAGCCTCACAAACGATTGCGGTGCCACAGGCCGGCAGGTTCCAAATAATTTGTGCCAAGAGGGTGTGGCACGGCCGTGCTGGAAGGCACAGTCTATGTTGGGTGCCTCTGGCATGGCCGTATTGGAGGTGGTCTGTGTCAGGTTGGCCAACCCATGCCGGTTAGTACTGGCCGGTCGGCTGATCGGGTTGTAAGTTCATTCTGATTGATGCTGCCATTCGTTTTTAACATTATTGAACTCCGAACCCGCCTTTTTCTGCCTCAATCCCATCTACTACCATGTTTTTTGTCCATGGCCTTCTGTCTACTACCATCCTCGCGAATGGTCTTCATATATCTTCTACCATTCTTGCGAATGGCTTTCAAATATCTTTTACCACTCTCATAGATGGCCTTCTACAAAATAATGCCGAAGTCCTCACGAAAAACCTACTAGTAAGCTCACAAAAACAAATCTAGGTGCTCGTGAGGACAAAGTGTCCATTAGATTCAATTAAGTCTACAAAATTGAGGATTTAGATAAGAATACAAACAATGGTCGTCTAAATTATTTGTAATGTAAACCTAACTAAAACTAGCAATCAACCAAACAAAACATGATAATAAATGTGTCAAATGCATTAGTTAACACATGCATAAATGTGCAGATCAATTACCCGATGCTTAATCCATTACTCGTCCTCAAGTAAACAAAAATGAACAAAGATTCAAGAGGTATGTAGCATGCAAGGATAAGTTAACCAATGAATTCAACCTTATTCCCAAGCTACTCTAATTCCCCCAAAGATTTATGAATCTCACAACTCTCACTCTCCCCTAAGAAGCTAAAATAACCTTTCCACCAGAATTAATCAAATAAAAGTAAAAGTTTTTATGTGATAAGTGTGAAGCCAAACCTACTCCACTGAAATAAGACGCAAATAACAATCCAGGAGTTGTTCAATCGTGAAGTTTCCACTTTCTCTCAATTTCTCTCATTTTTCCTAGGAGCCCTTTTGGGTTTTCATCCTAGCATTCACACATGTTGAGCTCACAACTCACCTTTTTCCACACCGGCCTCTCATTTTTACCTAGCTCTTTTTACCTAGCCGGACTTTTCCCATTTTTGCCTAAGTCGCCCTTTCGGGTTTCTGACTATGTCGGGCATATATTTTTTCATTTTCTTTATTAAATTTTTAAAAAAAATATTGTAGCACAATATTCCCAGAGATGGGCTTCATACTACATAATGATAAAAAAACAAAAATTACACCACCGAAAAGTCTCCCAAAATATCCCAAAATAAAACTACAAATGGTGCCCTCACACCAAAAGCAAAGTTTTCAAAACAAACTAGAAGTAATTTTTTGAAACTATTGAGGGAAAAACCGAGAAAAACAAAGGGACAAAAGTCATCAAACAAGATATCCAAATCAAAGCAAGAAAACAAAAGATATGCCACCATGAAGGTATTCCAACCCCTCCCCCACACTTAGTTCATGCATTGTCCCCAAAGCATGCGACCAAGGTGAAAAGAAAGGTTGGTACACACCAAATTTTTCAACTCCATTTATTAAAGAAAAAAATTTAACATCCTCCTAAATACATGGAGCCTCGTGTTAAAGGGGTATGGCACGCGGCTACCTCGTGTTAGAGGGGTCAACATGAGGCTGCCTCGTGTTTTAGGTATGTCAACAAAAGAGTGGCCTTAGGCCTCGTGCTGGTGAGGGCTGGCACGAGGCTAGCCAGTCCTTCTCCTTTTGAAATTTGACACAAAGACTCCCGCATCCAAATATTAGAAAAACGAGAATAGCACTGTTCCATACCAAAATTTAGTGACTAACAATCCCAAAAACACCACCAAAATAAAACACATTCTAATCATTATGAAATTATCAAAATATATTACACAAAATGAAAACACCGTTTCTTTATCGTTGTCCTCATGACTTGTTTTCATTAGGAGATTTCATGCTTGGATTTTCTCACTAAGAAGGGTATTGCCCTTCTTATCTACTCTCAAATTTCCCCATTCGAAATAAGGTTTTAATCTCTGCTCATTTCTAACAACTTAATTCCATTATCCTCATCTTTTGCCTCTATTTCTCCTTGATCATATACCTTGGTCACCACTTATCGACCCGCCCGCCCCCCCCCCCCCACCTTGACCGAAATTTACTCAAGAAATAACGTAGCCGAGATTGGAAAAGAGGGACTTTTCCCACAAAAAATTCCTTCTTCACTATTTTCTCATCACGTCGTGCTTTCATCTTTTCCTGGTAAATTAGTGCGGTGTTATAGGAGTCGCACCTAAAATCTCCAAGTTCTTTTATTTGCAACATTCTATGTTTCACGCCTTCACTTAAGTTCATATCAGGCACTTAACGGCACAATGTATTTAGAACTCGAGTTCTACTGGGAGGTGGCATCTCTTGCCAAAGAGGATCCAGGAATGTGACCTGCCAGCGGGAGTTTTGTAGTCGGTCCAGTAGTGATATGAATCTCCTGGCGAACACTCTGGATTGCGGAATTTTAGATCTTTGACAAAACAATGGATTTCTCAAACCATAGTATAGCCGAACAAACTGATCAAAACTAGCCCAGGGATCTTGAACAGCTCGAGATGAGTGAAGCTAACTAGCCCGCAGGATTAGCTCACAAATCGAATGTATTGATAATTAATTAACCCACGGGATTAATCAACAATAAATAAAGCTCGCAAGCAATTGAGAATATCTCAAAAAATCTTAATATAATGTGTCTAAAATTGCTAGGAACAAGCTCGGGCAAACCCTCTATTTATAGGGTAAATCTTGGCCTAAAACCCTAATCACAAATGGAAACTGAATCGACTTATAGCAGCTTTAAGAAGCTAAAACCATATCCAACTAAAACTCCTAAAATAAATGGTAATCTAGTCGAATTCTTCTCGAAGTAACCTTGAAGAATATTACCTTATCTAATCTTACCAAATCTAAGTCCAATAAGCATGAAAATCAATATTTTCAAAACCCTAATGAACTGGGTCAAAAATAGCTCTTCAAAATCCCACATGGCCGAGCTATAGACCAAAATAAAATAATGTTACAATAGTTTACAAAGATCACACTACCTCATTAAAAACCCGGTGGGAAAAAAGAGTATAGTGTTCTTCACGATGTCTTCAGTTAATCAACAACCTTGAATAGTTAATCCTAGCCCTAGCCGATTTACTCTTCAGTTCTTCATCATAAAGTTTATCAATCAAAGCATTCAATGCCACATCTCTAAGATTCGTTCTTGACCTTCTCATCGGTCCAGCCATGTAACTTAGAGGATCTCAAACATAACCCTTGAATGTTTTATCAAGTCGTGGAATGTCTTAATTTATGGTGGTAGTCGTCTTGGCATCTCCATCAGGTAGGACCAAAGTGTACCATCCAATCAAGCACTCCAATCCTTTCTAGACGGGTTTACCATCTTTTCAAGGATTTTTTATTTTCCGATTGGATATTTCAAATTGGCCATTTGTTTGTGGGTGTAGGCGACGGATGTCCTATGGGTCACTTCGTATCTTTTGAGCAAGGTTTCCATGAATTTGTTACAAAAATGAGTACCTCTATCACTAATTAGGGTTCGGGGTACACCGAACTGTGAGAAAATATTTGATTTGAGGAAACTCATTACTGTTGTCGCATTATTTTTTCTTTGTCGCTTTGGCCTCGACCCATTTGGAAATATAATCCACCACAACTAGGATATAACAATTACCACCAGACTCGGGGAAGGGACCCATGAAATCCATTCTCCACACATCAAAAATCCCAACCGGCATTGAGAGAACTTGGGCCATATTATTTTTGAATGAGATATTGCCCATCTTTGGCACCGATCACAATCTTGAGTATGTTTAAACATGTTGGACCAATAAAGGCAACATTTTGCTACTCTCTTAGCAGTTCTCTTATACCAAAAATGTTCACCCACATCAGAGGAATGGTAAAGTCTAAGGATTGGTTCTACCTTATCTTTGAAAACACACCTCATAATCTCTTGATCAGAACAGTGTTTCTATGAGTAAGGATCATCCCAAAAATGCTCTTTTATCTCATTGACCAACCTATACTTTAATTTTTGCTTGATCATAGGAAGGGGGGAACTTTCCCGTGGCAATGTTGTTCACTATGTCGGCATACCAAGGTTGGCTAGTTGTCACCCCGAACAATTGTTTGTCTGGAAATTCTTCCTAAATGGGTTCCAACTTTGGCTTCTCCTTGGTTGGGTCCAGGCTCTCAAGGGTTGTAAATCTACTTAGATGGTCGGTCACTACATTTTCACTACCCTTCTTATCTCTCACTTCAAGGTAAAACTCACTCAAAAGAAGTATCCCCCTAATAAGCCTAGGTTTTTGCTTCCTTCTTAGTCATCAAGTGGAAAATATCTATGACCTTGGTGCCCAACTGATATTTCCTGAATTTTTCAATGGTAAACACGACGGCCAACAACTCTTTCTCTGTGGTAGAGTAATTGTGATGTGCATCATTAAGAGCTACTGACGCATAGTATATGACATGTGGCACACTCCCAATCCTTTGATCTAATACCTCACCCATAGCATAATCACTTGCATCACACATTATTTCAAAAGGAAGGGACCGATTTGGTGATTGGATGATGGGAGCAGTCACAAGAATTTCTTTCAAGGTATCAAAAGCCTTCCTACCTTAATTATCAACAATGAACTCAACATCCTTTTGAAACAATTTGCATAAGGTAGAAGAGATGTTAGAAAAATCCTTAATGAAACTCGGGTAAAATCCAACGCGACCTAACAATGACCTAATATCTCTAGCACTAGTGGGGTAGGGTGAGGATTTAATTGTGTCCACTTTAGCCTTATCCACCTCTAGACCTTGAGCCTACACAACATGACCTAGAACGGTGCCCTTTTCTACCATAAAGTGGCATTTCTCGGAATTCAATAAGAGGTTGGTGTCAATACACCTCTCTAGCACAAGTGCTAAATGGTGTAAACAAGAGTCAAAGGAATCTCCATGAATGGTGAAATCATCCATAAAGGCTTCAATGAAATGCTCAATAAACTCTGAGAATATCCTAACCATGCATCTCTGAAAGATACCTGAGTCATTGCAAAGACTGAAAGTCAAGCGCCCATAGGCAAAGAAGCTGAAAGGGCATGTAAAGGTAGCTTTATATGGGTCCTCAAGATCGATGGCTATTTGGAAATATCCTGAATAGCCATCGAGAGAGAAATAGTAAGAGTGACTAGCTAATATCTAAAGAATTTGGTCGATGAAAGGTAGGGGATAATGGTTCTTACGAGTAACCGCATTTGTGCGATGATAATCAATACAAACCCACAACTCGTTTGAATGTGAGTGGGGACCAAATCCCCATCCTTGCTCTCTACCACAATTACTACACCTATTTTTAGCACCACTTGATTGGGACTCGCCCATTTACTATCAGAGATAGGGTATATCACCCCCACCTTAAGTATCTTAAGGACTTAACCTTTAACTACTTCCATCATCGGCGGGTTCAGCAGCCTCTGAGGTTGGCGTAAGGGATTTTGACCCTCCTCCAATAGTATACGATGCATACAAGTTGAGGGACTTATACCATAGATGTTGGATGAAGTCCAACCTATGGCTCCTTTGAATTTCCTAAACACCTTAAGCAACTTATCCTCATAGTCACTAGTGAGCCTACTAGAAATAATCACCGGTAATGTCTCACCCTTGCCTAAGAAAGCATACTTAAAATATTTAGGCAAAGGCTTAAGTTCGACTATGGTGGTTCCTCAATTGAAGGTTTAGTCTCGTCCATCACTGGGTCATCTAGGTTCTCGGGTAGGGCCTCTACGTGGGTCTCAATTTGGGGTTCAACCTCCCCCACATTCTCTACTAAGCTAGAATTCTAAAAATCAAAGCAAATATCATGCAACTGATTATTCTCTAAAGCCACATTCATACAAATATCAAAATTCTTGTGCACAATATCATCAACGATAGGAGGGGATTCATCAACGGTGCACTTTTCACTCTCATACATGTTAAATTTCATAATGTGTTTACCCCACTCTAATGATAACTTTCCAGTAAGAAAATCAACTTTAGCCTTAGCAGTTTTCAAGAAGGGACTCCCTAACAATAAAGAGGTAGTATCCTTTTCCTTTTCCATATCTAAGACATAAAAATCATCCGAGGATGTTAGCCCATTCACATGAACCATCACATCTTCCACGATACCTATTGGGTATATGGTAGAGCGATTGGCCAATTGGACTACCACCCCGGTGCATGCATTTTTGCCAAGTTCAATGATCTACATAAAGAATAGGGGATAACATTAATGAATGCCCCTAAATCCACCATAGCCTCTCTAATCACAGTCTCTTGAATTGTGCAAGGAATGACAAACATGTCAGGATCTTCAAATTTAGGAGGAATATCAATTTGCATGAGAGAGGAGAGGTGCCTAATAGTTTGATCTACCCATCTATGCCTAGAGTCGTGTATTTAATGACACAATTTTTTCAACAACTTTTCACTTTCAGGAATAAAATTGATAATGTCAAAAATAGAAGTGCTAACCTCATATGGTTGAGTGTTTTGAATAATTCCTTGTTATGCTTCCCACCTTCCTCACTCTTCAATTCATCCAGAAGGTGGGGTTGTGGAGCTTCCTCATCCAATAGCTTTTGTCTCCATACTAGTTGGCTCACTTCCCCATTAACCCACTTACTTGCCCCCAACTTTCTCAACACTCGAGAATAGTTTAATTCCAAAATCTCTGATGCAGCCAAATACTTGGTTGTCAAACAAGTCGAAAGTTTTATCAAAATTGGTCAAAGCCCTAATATTTCTTCATATGCATATTTGAGGGGTGTATCCCATGACTGAACCGAGTGAGCCAAGGCATGGTTGACATGCTCATTTTTGTTGGTCTTGTAATACAGCAAGTTCCATCTCTCTCCCATAATCACTCAACCAAGAACAGGTCTCTGTGGAGTAATCGTAATAACACACCCTACAAAGTCTCATATGGTGAACACTTTCACCCCACATTTTTTTTTCAAAAAAAAAAGAGAGCCAAAGAAGTTCAAAATCGTAGTGCAAGTGCCCTCAGTTTGCACCAAGAATTTGAGCAATACCAATTTCGGAAAACAAAAAAACAACACTAACTACTCAACTAACAAGCTATGTAAGTTAACAACTAGACCTTTAGACTAACATCCCCGACAAAGGCGCCAAAATTTGACTTGCTCCTTCCCAGTGTCGCTAAATGAACACACAATCCTTTTTTCATGGGAGATGCACTCACTACCCGAGAGGAGGCTAAGTGGTCAAGGATGGAGATTTATATTGTTTCTCCCATTTCTACTACTATGCTACCTATGGGGTAGATAGTGGCAAGATCGGGGTCGTCCATAGAGATGTTAGGAATCTAAGAGTTAACTACACACAGCCGCGATCAGGTCATCAATCCCACCACGTGGTAGGAATAGCTAGTATTGCTAAAATAGGTTTTCTTTTCTTTTTTTTTGGGGGGGGGGGTTTACTAACAACTGCGAGTATGCGAAAGCACAAGAGAGTGAAACAATATTAAACTAGCACTTGGGGAGTATTAGCATAGCATGATCGGTGTTGTGTTTCGATCCAAGAATCCATCACATTCAAGATGTACAAGCCTATTCTAGTGTTTATGACACGTGATGTGGTCGATGGTAAACACTTCCTCATACCTGTCACGTAGGGTGCGCGTGTAATATTCCATCGGCGCCACCTCCGTAACTGTAATGATCTGAATCTTCCCTGTACAAATCGTCTCGGGCACTACACAACGAATGCTTCTTCCTCGGCCTACAAAGGCAAAGAGGGTGAAGCACCTTATTAATGGCTCTAGGGTTGCGACTCATGCTAATCGTAGTTTGCTACTAATGTTATCTCTATCTCTAATCCTTTGGGAATGTTTTCTGGCTAAGACTGGTGTATGGTCGATCGTAACATTGACTCGGGAACCCAGATGTACACACTCATACGGTCCTGGACTATCCTAACTCCAAGCACATCTAGGATTCCTTCCCTGGGGGATATCAATAAGTGCGCCAACATGAAAGTAGACTATGGTGTGTGCCAATATTAGAGTGACAATCATACAATTTATAAGAAAATGAAGAACAAGCCAACATAATAATCATAATTACACACCAGTAAGCCGACGAGTTGGTCTAAAGGGTGCCGGGTAGAGATAGATAGAGTAGAAAATTAGGGTAGCTTTGCAACCCTAGAGCCATCAATAAGGTTTTTCACCCCCTTTGCCTTTTCAATCCTAGGGAGAAGCATTCATGGTGTAGTGTCTGGGACGTAATTGTAAGGGGGGAATCAGATTTGCATGGCAAGCAGGGCCGTCGTTGCACTCCCCTAACTACAAAGGCGGTATCAATGGAAAAATGTATTTACACCCTACGTGACAGGTATGTTGAAGTGTTTACCATCGACTGCACCACGTTTCATAAACACTAGAATAGGCTTAAAGTTATATGTGATGAAATCGATGATCGAAATGACATTTATCATGTTACGCAATTATTCCCCGAGTGCTAGTTTATATTTTTATTCTTGTGATCATTTTCAGGCTAATAGTTGTTAGTTGAAAACCCCCCAAAACGTGATTGGATTGACGATCCGATCACAATTATGTATAATTAATTATTATATTTCTAACATCTCTGTGGACGGCTCTGGACTTGCCACTATCTACTATTCTTGATAGTGTAGTGGTAGGAATGGGAGCAACAAATAAAATTCATCTTTGACCCTTAATACTTTACAGCCTCCTCTCGGTTATTGGTTAGCGGATCTCCCGTGGTCCGTTGATTGACTTAGCAACGCCGGGAGGGGGCGGGTCAGAGATTCTTGATGCGTATCACATAATCCCTCATGAACCTCTATCATGATTTCACATGCTTGGGCTAGTCCAACACACTTTATCCATAGGGATAAGAAATATTTTTTGTATAGTATTTCCCCCTCATAAACATAGTTGTGAGATCATAATTCTAACTTTCTGGCTTGTATCCTGTCATCTGGAAATTTTCCAATTTCGAAGTAGTCATTTAACGGTGTCATCCAGTTTGTTTCCACTGTTTGGACTGGTGACACAGTTGTTGTGGCAGTACTTCTGACCGGTATAACTTCTACATTCACATCGTTCTACCCTAGCAAAGAATCAAAGCCATTTGTTGCCAATTTACTTAAGGCATCTGTCTTGGTCCTTGGTACGTGTTGAATGTCAAAGTATTTTAGTTGGCCTGTGATATGTAGAAATCTTCTTAAATACTTAGTCAACTGCTCCTCTCGTACCTCATAATCTCCACGCACTTGCTGGACTACTATCTGTGAATCGCTGAAACACTTAACGCTCTTGACCTTCATCCTGATTGTGAGGTCCAACCCATGTATTAGTGCTTCGTATTTGGCTTTGTTATTGGTGAGTGGAGAATAGAAACGAAGCGAATAGCTGTGCTCTCCCTCATCCAGATTTACCAATAGCAATCCTGCATTGCAGCCTTCTTTGTTGGACGCCCCATCAACGAACTATTTCCATGTGATGTTTTCCCACTTTGATTTCCCTTTGTTTATTCCAAGATTATCGGTGTACTTGCCCCTTGAGCATTTGCGCTTGTCATTTCTGCAATGAAATATGCTAAGGCTTGTGCCTTTATTGCAGTTCGTGACCAAAACTAGATCTCGTACTGTCCTAATTCAAGAGCCTATTTTGTCATTCTGTCGGACGACTCCGGCTTGCTCAGAATATTATTGATTGGGTAGTCAGTATACACAACTATGTTATGGCTTTGAAAATAACTTCGCAACATTCTTGCTAAGTATACTAATGTGAGAGTTAACCTTTCGATGGGTAAGTACTATAATTATGCTCTTTGCAGTATCCTACTGATGTAGTACACTGGTACCTGTCTTTTCCCTTCTTGGGGCACTAAGATCGAACTCACTTCTTTTTTTTGATATTGCCAAGTATGGGTATAGAGTTTCTCCGGGTATTCGTGACTTCAGTGTTGGAAACTCTTTAAGTTGTTCTTTCAATGATTTATACGCTTTCTGACTATTTTCATTCCATGTGAACTTCTTTACCTTTTTGAGGATATCGAACAATGGGAAGTGTTTTTCATCATATTTGGAGACGAACTTGCTAAGTGATGCTAGTGATCCCATCAACACTTGTACTTCTTTGGTTGTTCGTGGTTGTTGGAGATTGACTATTGCTTGTATCTTCTCTAGATTAGCTTCAATTCCTTTGGAGGATACTTTATACCCTAAAAAAATTTCATGCGCCCACTCCAATTATGGAATTGAGTTTCATATAAATCACATTAGCGTATCAGGGTCTCCTTCAAATCTTGCGCGAACTAATATACTATTTTGCTTTTTATCACCGTGTCATCAACATATGCTTCAACATTTAGTCAAATTTGATTACAAATACAGTGTCGACTACTCGTTGATATGTTGTGCCAGCATTCTTTAGACCGAATGGTATCTTTACATAGCAAAACACTCTAAAGCTTGCTATAAAAGCTATCTTTTCTACATCTTTTGGGTGCATCAGTATTTGATGGTATCCCTTGTACGCGTCCAAGAATGCTACGATTCCGTATCCCGATATCGCTTCCACCAAATGGTAAATTTTAGGTAAAGGATAGCAATCTTTTGGGCATGCCTTGTTTAGATCCGTGAAGTCTATGCACATCCTCCATCATGCGTCCGCCTTTCTTACCATCACTGGATTTTCTAACTGCTTCGGGTAAATCTATTCCTTCAGAATGCCGGCATGAAGCAATGCTCTAACTTCCTCTTTGATTTCTTTCTGTCTGTCGCTAGCAAAGCTCCATTGCTTTTCTTAACTAGCTTGATCGAACCATTGATATTTAGAGAATGAGTAGCAATGTTTGGATTGACTCCTCCCATGTTCTGTAAAGTCCATACGAACATATCTTTGTGACTTCGGAGGATTTCCGTCACTTTTTCTTTCTCCTTGGTGAGAAGATATTTTCCTATCTTGGCAAACTTTGAAGTGTCCACGTCATCCAAAATGACAACTTCAGTTTCTTCTCCGAGATCCAGTTGAGGTTCTGATTGCTTGAGTAAGCCATTATCTGAGATGGTGCAGACCATTTTTGCTTGCTCGGCATTTCTTCCTGCTTTCATCGCGATAACCATGCACTGCCTGGATGTTTGTTGATTCCCTCTTATCATTGTGATTCCTGCTGGAGTCGGGAACTTATCACTAAGTGATAGAGGGACCATGTCACTTTCGCTGTATTCATCCATAGCCTACCAATGATGGCGTTAAATTGGCTTTGTACGTTTACGACAACAAAGTCGCACATGATGGTGCAATTTTTGTCCCTTTCACCTATGGTAACAAGCAGTTGTATGTTACCCAAAGGTGTCTCCGCTCTCCTGTAAAGCCTACAAGAGAGGATGTAGACTTCTTCAAATCATTTCGTTTGAATCCCAATTTTTCAAAGTAATTGACGAATAGGATTTCAACTGTACTCTCATCATCTACAAATGCACTGTGAACTGTGGCATTTCCAATTTTAGCAACAATAACCATCTGGTCATTATGAGGCAAAGCGATGGGAACCGCATCCCATGGCTAAATTTTATTGTCTAATCAGAATGAAGTCTCTTATAAGTATGCTCTTGTGGCTTTCCAGGCGTTGTTAGATAGAGATTCGGTTAATCCATGGATCGATAGGATTGCTTTTTCTAGAGTGTCATTGATCAGGTCCTCTTCATAATCCACCATCGCTGTCATTTTCTGATTCCTGCTCTGCATATTCGTTGTACCCTGGTTTTTCCATGGATGTTTCCATTTTGGTGGCTACGTTGTACCAGTTTCCCCCGTCTTCCTTTTGGTATTGGCTCAAGTTACCATTTCTCAAATTCTCCTCTATTTGCCTTCTTAAGATGCTGCAGTATTTGATGTCATGTCCATGGTCCTAGTAAAAGGCACAATAGTATTCCCTAGACCGCTTGTCTGGTGGTGCTATCATTGGCATATGTTCGTGAAACAGCTCCATGTTTGCCAGCCAAATCTCCTTTCGCTACTTCTTCAAAAACGTTTCCGGAAATGGTGTCATTTGTGCCCCTGATTTTTTCCTTTAAAGGGGGTATTCCCTTTTCCTTTTTTGACAAAACCCCTCTGTGGATATTCCATTATTCTTTTTTCACCACTCACGCGCTCTATCTTGAGGTTGTTTGCTTCTTCAGTTCGCACATATTTTTCAATCATCTTTTGTATTTCTCTTGGGTTTTCAAGCATGTTTTTTGTGAGTTCCTTGTAAAATTCTCCTGATCGCATGCCACCCATGAATGTGTCTAGTGACGATTGAAACAGAAAATTACGAACTTGCAAACTTTCAGTAACGAACCTATTGTGGTAATATGCAAGGCTTTTGTCACTTCGCTGAGTTATGTTGTTTAGGTCCGCTATCATTTTGGTAAACCTCTGCTTCTGATAGAAGTGTCCCAAAAATAGGTCTGATAACTGTGCTCAAGAGCGGATACTTCCACTTGGCAGATCATCATACCATGTAATCGCTGTCCTAGATAAGAAAATAGGGAAAGCTTTGCAGACTAACTCAATCTCCACATTACGAAATCGCATACTGTTTCGATAGGAATGTAAGAATTCCTTGGGGTCTATTGTCCCATTGTAGATTTGTATATGCAACGGTAGATTGAAATCTTTTGGCATTTTGAAATCGCAAAGATGCGGTGCTAACGGTGATCGGTCTGTATCATCGTCTGCCACTATATCCCTTAATTCTTCCTCATAATTAAGGCTCTCATGCCTTTGACTTACTTTCTATTTGTCTTCGGGGATTTTGGCTTGATTGTGGCCAAGAACTGGTTAAATAAATGCTTCACGTTCGCTTCTAAGAAGGCTGTAAAAGCTCTCCTTTTCTTTTCCTGGTTTGCATTAGGAGATTCAGCTTCATGTTCGTCATCATCTGTGTCTTCTTTGCTATGCTCTCATTCTTTACTATGAACATATTATTGGTCTTGACTGGGATGAATATTCTCATTACACCCAGTTGTTCGTTCTAGTGTATGATTATGGCTTCTTTCACTTCTGGTGAAAACCATGTTTTATCCTGAAGGGAATAAAGGGCTTCAAAATAGAAAATCTTTCCGTCCCCACAGAAGGTGCCAATGATGACATATTCTCGGCCAAGCAAAATGGTTGATGTTCACTGTGTAGTCTGCGTAAACTTGCAAGAAAGGTCCTGGAAGTGATTGCGGGGAAAGAGCTGCGATGATCAAGTTAGTTCATTTCTTAAGAGAACTAGTATGTCTCAGTTTTGTGTCACTTATCTGAGTCAGTATTGCTCTCTCTGTCTTTATAGTGGACTGTAGTCGTGGCTCTGCATTACTAGGGTTTAAGATCGTGGGTTGCACTGTGGTTACTATAAACTTGGTTCGTGGCTGAGTCTTGAACGTGGCTTCCATTTTTCTCGGTTTGTGACTTATTCCTTTTGGACATGATTCCGCCTTTCTTGGTTTGTGGTTGAATGTTCTTGGGCCTGACTCCGTGTTTATCAGTTTGTGGTTGAACCTTGGGCTGGGGCTAAAGTCCAAAAGCTTCTTGTTTATGGGCTGGGTATAGACCAGTGTGAAATTACAGGTTCGTTCCTCTGTAAATTGTTTCCAAAATGTTCCCACATTGTATCAAAATGTTCTCAATTTATTCACATATTATTAGCCGATTTAAGTGAGTCAAATTGAGTCAACCTTTCTAATGGTGATAGTTTCACCAATGGGAAACAGGAACATACCATTGGGAAAGAACATGGAAAGTAGAGACGATAGAAGAAACAGTTAATATGATTGGATTGGGTGTCTTCGAAACATGAAGGAGAAGACTCCCTCATGGAAATAAAATTTTAATAAATTAATTTAATCTCAAAAGTTATTTATTTATACTCCCTACGTCTCATCAATAATACTCTCTCCGTCACATCCCAAATTACAGCTCAATCATTGCACACCGTTTGAAAAACATGTTTAAACATTAATATGTTTAACTACGTATAATAACGGCAAATAAAAAGTTATTTCTAGAAACTACTTGTTACGACGAATTCAACAATATCACATACGATAGTATTATTTCTCATATATCTATTTAAATATACTATCAAAGTTTAATAGAGAATAATGTCATAAAGTAGGTGGGTAATTTGGGCTGCGACAGAGGGAATAACATATTTACTTTTTCAAATCAAATGAATCCGTCTCTGGAAAGACTATTTTTCCATAAAGACCGTGGTTTAAAATGTAAATTAGAAAAGATGATAAAATTATCAGGTTGCATGAATCGGGTTATAAACTTTGTTACTACTACACGTTGCATAATAAATTTTTAATATTGCAACTAAAATTTTTTACCTTTTATTGTTCTAATTAAACTTCGTCTTTCCACAGACGATCTTTCCCAAGACTTTGCCAAATCGAATTTGGTAAGCTTTAAACAAAAATATAAATTTATACACACATATATATATAATAAATATATCATATGAGATATTAATAAATTTATCTTTAACATATATTTTCTAAAATAAACTTTTTATGCTAATTAGTATATTTTAACTAGAGCAATTAACGGTCAAGCATACAGAAAGAGTTTGTTAAATGTAGAACATTACATAGTAATTTTAAAACCTTATAAGAACATGATATAAAAATAAGAATAAAACATGTAATTTCACCTAAAATGGACACCTAAATTGTCATTTTCTTAATTGAAAAAATATTGTGCTACATAACCAACAATCAAAGTTTCATTCACAAGATCTAGTAACAAAAAAACTGAATCTGTTCACTTGTACATGGAATGAAAGTTAACAGATGTACTGTTAGTAGTTTTACAAAGCCAGGGACCCTTTTGTTTTCAGTTGTCTTGTACGTTCAAACCAAGGACTAAGAATAACCATCAAACATCCTATCCATTTTCCTCTTAGGCCAACATCATTACTCGTTCTTCTCAGGCCCAATTATAACTCCCCGAAAGTTTATATTTATTTTGGATTGCGAAGAACAATGATCACAGAATCACCGCGAAGGAACATTTTACTGATGAACCTGTCCTTGTTAACTTCCATGGCTTTCTTCTTTCCTTTGCCAGTCTTAGGTACCTAAAGCAACAACAAATTGAAAGACAAATTTTATGAGAGCCTCAAAAAGGTAGAGACCATGCTTAAACACATTAATCAGAACTCAACCTACCTCCGTCCAGATTTCCCTAACATTTTCAAGAACCATGTTGCAGTGCCTGTCAAAGGCCCTCACCCGTCCAAAAAGTTTTCGGTTGTTCCTACAGTTGATTAGCACCTATATACACACAATGTAGGAGTTGAGAATGCAAACCACTCATTTTAAGGCAGAATTAAGTAGGACTAACAAGATTGCCATGAATACCTGAGTGTTGTTTTTCACACTCATCATCAAAATAGATAGGGGACCAGTGTTGAATTCTTCTTCCTCATTCTTCACTTTCTATACAAACAAGAAGAGAGCAATGAATAGATCAATCTAAAACTCTCTGGCAAAACACATCATGACCAAAATTCAATTACTCTTCTGGCAAGCAGGTCATTGCACACAACAAACGAAGCAGAACATCTGGGTACTCATGTGTTTACTTTCTCAAGCATACAAAACAAACAGTGCCCACATCCACATACCGAGCTGATTCCACCACCATTCTTACTCTCACCTCCCCTACTATAATATTTTACACATCAACAGTTACTTAATATTGACTTGACTAGTTAAATCTGTTCTAGTTTATTAACAATTGCTTGATTATATCAACAATGGCTTGATTAAATGAAATTGCTTTATATGTGGCCTTATCAATAATTTATTCATATTATCAAGGAACAACCTATCAATAACTTCATAATAGCAAGAGTGGCAGCCAATCTGCAAAAAGAGCAAAAGAGACTGAAGCAAAAGTCACTTACTTCTTCATCCATCAATATGCTGAAAAAAGAATGCAAGTGAAAATATTAGCATCGAGTAACAAAAATATAAGGAAAACATTTGTGAAACACAATAGTGCTAATTGTAAAAAGTATGCTAATTACCTTTGCATTCAAGATATGGTATCTATGACTCTCTCTCTCAAGCTGAAAATATGCCTAACCACCAAAACAAGACCAAAACTTTAGCTACAGAACAATCAGAGAAACAAGAAATATATATCAAACAATAGTTTAATCCAGGATGCAATAAATTTTACCAGCTTTGACAAATATTTTACTTTAAAACAACATAAAAAGACTCCTATCAATTCACAGGTTCATTTGAATACTTGATACAATGAAGTGAACATCATAAACATGTTCCTCAGGAATCTTTTGAAGACTGTACAGCTTGCAAATCAGTATTTTTATCACCAGAAAAATTCATGGCAAAAGTTCATTAAAAGCTGTCTAGAGACAATGAAACATTCACCATTCAGAAAAAAATGGGCAAAATCCATTAATTAGTCAAAAAGGCACAAAGAACCAAAATATCCTTTTTCAGAAAGGAGGGATAGAAAACATCATCCCTTCAACAGAACCCAAAAGCAGCAATGGGTATATCCCTTCACCAAGACCCCCCAGTTATATAGATGAAGAGAGTTGAGCCTACTAAAGCACAAGACACCAGAAGAACCCCAAATACAGAAATAGTCAAATTAAAATGTACATTATTTCCTCTCAGACAAATGCCTCGATTATCCTCATGAGTAAGAATGGATTTCAATCGGACTCGTCATCTTGTTTGTTCATCACAGAGAAACAAGACCAAGATAATACAGTTCTTAACTACAACAATATATGGTCTTCAGTTTAGGTCTCCAAATGTTTTCTCAAAAAAGTTTTGAACTGATCATCATAAGAGTGTGTGTTTGTGTGTGTTTCAAATTATTAACAGTGTAATCCTCTTCAGTTCAAGTCTCCATATTCTTCCGCACGGAATATTCTCAGAACAACGAATGTATTTTTTCCATCATCATCAGAGGCACTACACTTATATCACACTAAGACCGCGAAAACCGCAATCCAACCAATATGAAAATCCAACAGACAACTATAGATCATTACTCACATAGTCAGATTCATTACTCACATGCAAAACCCATGATCATCACAGTAAAACTGCTCTTTAGAGATCTAAAAATGATTAGTTCTTTGCATTCAAGAATGCAAGTTGCATACACAATGACCCGTTTTGCTGCCATTAGTAAGAAAATGTAGTCGTAAACCTTTATCCCATTTTGTACATGACAATCATGAAATCATACTCTATTGTTGCGCAAACATAATGACCTAGAAATGATAACTTTGTTACATAAACAGAATATTAATCTCTGCAAAGCCTATCAGTAACTCTAAAGATATTTTCAGATTCAGTGCAGTGGATATAATTGACAAAGAACCATGGATTCAAAGAAATTAAATCGTATCTAGATTCAATACGTCAAAACTTACCGATAAGGGCTGATCACAGCAGGAGGTATCTTGAGTTTGCGAGTCAATGACCTCCATGGCTTGTGAGCATATAGAACTAGTATTAACCAAGAAAATAACTAACCTTTCAAAGTTTAGTGGTAAGAATAAAGTATCCTACAGGTAGATAAAAGAACATTTGCAATCAAAGAAAGCTTACATTCATCAGGCAGGGCAGAAATTCAATTTCGATCAAGTGTTGCAACTTTTAAGGACTGCAATTTTCCCAGACTACTTGGTAATTGATCAATATGATTGTCAGCTAAGATCTGAAAAGGATGTAAATTCACAGTTAACCTCAAAACAATACCTTCTCATGCTAAATACCTAGTATGTTAGAAATTTCGATTTATATAAACATCAATACCAACTCTGACTACCACAATGGCCAACAAGAAGACCACACCTTCAGTACTGAAAAAAGGAAAAACTTGAAACTTGGAATAGAAGAGACCAATCAGCAACATTGGTGGAAGCATTTTTTCAACATCGACTTTGTTATGTAGGTGTTCGGAAATAAGTAATTCTTTCTCAAACAGCAGCAACCCTGTTTTTAATTCAAACTCTGGTTATTACCTACCCTCAAACAGATATTGCATGGCAATAAATTGCCTTACGGAACATACCCACATGCATAAACTCCCTTGAACCCGTCCATTTCATATCACATTCCTGGTTTAAGGTTTGTTGGGGGAATTTCCAAACAAAAGTTGGTTTTGTTTACTAAGATTATAATACTGCAGATATATGCTACTAGTATCTACTAGTTGCTTACCAATCGCTTAATTTGCTGATCCCCACTGGAATATCAACTGCAAGAAATTATGGTTATGGAAATCGAAAAATCATCATCTGTGCTTGCAATAACTGGTATCAGGAAACATAAATTTCAATCCTTACCAAACTCACTCAATTTATTCACAAACGATTCCCCAATTCAAATCTGAAATCACATTATCAAACACCTTTGCGTACCATAATTGAAACTGAGAAAAGACTCCAAAAGAAATAAATCAACAAATGGAAACACATGCAGAAGCCCAAATTCAACATTGGAAGAGATAAAATCATTAGGCGTAGGGGGAAAATTGATTCAACATCAATAGACCGAATTCTTTAGAAGAAATAAAAGGAAATCACCTTGATACTCCTCTCCTCAGTTCACCCTTCATATCAAGCAACTGCCTATACATGTAAAAAAGCAAACAAGGAAAACCCAAAAAGGACTTACTAAGCTTCTTCACCTGCATGTCCAAAAATCGAAAACAAGAGAAAAATATTAGAAAAGCAAATTAGGCAATTATAAAAAATAGGTTGAGTTCACAATTAAAATTTTGGTATAGCAAGGCAGAAAACACATTAATATCAAAAGCGCATAGTAAAGCTCAAAATCACATGCATCCAACCATCCTGTAAACGAAGGGTGCTCCAGAACCGCTAATCGGCAGAGGGGTCGATGCGACTGCTTCTAATTCCTGTAATTTGCATTTTCCAAAATTATGAATCGAGCTTTACCATTACGCATCGATTAAGAAATAAAAATTAAAGCCAACCTTTACGGATGAGGCGGCAGAGAAGGATGAACAAATAGCAGAGCACATACTGAATCTGTAATAAGGAGAGGGAGTTTTTTTTTTTTAGATCCGCAGAAGGAACAACTCATAGCAATAGAAACAAATCATAAACAAGTACTTGACTTTGAAGAAACAACTCAAAGTCGAACTCAAACACAATGAAAAAGAAACTTCAACCTTTTCAATCACAATTTGCTCCAAAATTTCATTGAAGTACTGCACAATGTTTCATTGTCAAACAACTTCAACCTTTTCAATCACAATTTGCTCCAAAATTTTCACATATTATTTGGAAAGTTTCTAATATTATTTTCTACTCCCCATGAAAGTTCTCCAAAGAAAAATGGGAGGAGAAGAAGAGGAAGAAGAAGAACACGGCCTAACCTTCCCAACAATGTGAGTAAAAAAAATCC
>JAULKM010139735.1:0-35249 GCA_032355605.1 Rubia tinctorum
TGCTAGTTGTGAATATTTGTTAGTTTTATTTTATTTGGTTTTTATTTGATCTTTGTTTGGCTTGGAGACGTATTGTTTGAGTTCTTGTTGTATGGTTCGTACTCGATCCTCTTTACAAGAACCCCTACACTACGACCCCGAGATAGAGTTAAATTTGAAAAAGGCTAGGAGGCTTTCATTGGAAAGTGTGAACAACAACCATCCTAGTGACCATTTTGCGACATCTTCTATCTCAATGGATCATCCCGAGGAGCAAGAGGGTGAAATTCTGGGAGAAGTACCTCAACATCATCCCCTTCAACGGAGGAACATCCCGGTGAGGCAAATTACAATGCGGGAGGTTATGGCTCCCAATCTAGTGCACCAATTAATGTGCATCACTTATCCGGCTGTTGGAGCTCACGACCATTTTGAGTTAAAGTTCGGATTGATACATTTTCTACCATCCTTCCTTGGTAGGCAAGGGGAAAATTCCAACAAACATCTCTTTGATTTATATATGATTCATAGTGGGATGCTTCCTGAAGGAGTGAATGAAGAGCTATACATGTTGAAGTCCTTTCCATTATCATTGCAAGATGCCGCAAGGGATTGGCTCCATTATCTTCCACTTGGGAGTATTACTTCATGGATTGAGTTGAAGAGGAAGTTTCTCTCCAAATACTTCTCGGCTTCAAAATACGCCATCTTGAAGAAGGATATAAGCAACATCATCCAATGGCATGAGGAATTCTTCTATGACTTTTAGGAGAGGTTCAAAAAACTTCTTGCTAGTTGTCTGTATCATGGCTATTCATACATGGATTTAGTCTACTACTTCTACAATGTTCTTCTTGACCAAGATCAAAGGCCAGTGAGGGGGAGCATGTGGTGGTTCTCTTGGGACCAAATCCTATGGATCTTTATGAGGAGCTAGCCGAAGAGTCGAGAAACTTTAGCTCAAGAGCTGATTTGAGGAGGAAAAATCCCAACAATGAAAGTGCTTCTTCGAAACATGGAAAACTTGAAGACCAAGTGTTGAATCTCACCTCTATGGTTAAGGCGTTGATGACTCAATCCGGGGTAAAGCCTCTTGTGAAGTGTTGCAAGATTTGTTCTTATCCACATCTAACGAATTTATGTCAGATTTTGCAAGATGATTATGTGGAGGAAGTGAAGGTCATGGGGTGGCAAGGAGGACAAGAGTACCAAAACCAAGGGTACCAAAATCAAGGGTATCAAGGTTATCAAGGAGGCAGAGGTTACCAAAACAGGCCTTACAATGCGGCCAACCAAATCCAACCAAATTTTTGATATGGGAATGTATAAGGTGGCCAAAATGTTCAATCTGATCGGCCTCCTCAACAACCATATCGTCCGCCACAAACTCAATACCAAATTTTGGTGATAAGCCCCACAATCAAGGTGAAGTTCAGGGATGTAAAAAGAGGAAATCATTCAAGCTATTAGGAAATTGACAATGTGTGTGGACAAGAATGAGAAGCACCAAGAGAAAACCTACTCTAGCATAAAAAATCTAGAGACGCAAGTGAGCCAAATAGCTCAAATCTTGAATCGAATGGAGGCCAGAGATTTGGGAAAACTTTCATCTCAACCGAAACTCAACCATTATCAAAATGTGAGTTCCATCTAATTGAAGAGTGGAAAGGAAGTGAAAACACCCCAAGTCAAGGTTGATGTGGAGTGGGTGTTTGAAAAGGAAGAGGATGTTGAGAAGAAGGATGAGGAGTTGGCCAATGAGAAGATGAATGAGGAGGAAGAATTTGAAGTAGAGACCTTTGTACCTAGGCCGGGATCAAATCCCAAAACCTCATCACCACCTCGCAAGAAACCCAAAGGGGCTGGGAATCTTATCTATGAGCCGGAACCACCATTCCCGGAAGACTTGAAGGATAGGGGGACTAAGGAGGATAACAAGGACATCCACGAAGTCTTTCGTAGATGTGAGGTAAACATTTCACTCTTGAATGCTATAAATCATATTCCTAGGTATGCTAAATTTCTCAAAGAGTTATGTACCATCAATAGGAAAAAAATTTGCAAAGTAAAAAAAAGAGTGGGAAAAGTGAATGTGTCTCAGCCGTTTTTGATGAGGAGTTACCTCCTAAATGCGATGATGCGGGAATGTTTACAACTCCTTATGAGATAGGAGGGAAATGTGTTGACAAGGCCATGCTAGACTTAGGCACTTCCATTAATGTGATTCCATTTGCTCTGTATGAAAGTCTAGATTTAGGCAATTTGCACAAAGCAGGGGTTGTTATCTAACTAGCTGATCATTCTAGCACATACCCAAAAGGTATTTTGAAAGATATGTTGATGAAAGTGGATTCTTTGACTTTTCCATGCAGATTTCTATGTCCTTGATATGGATAATGATAGTCATGCCACACTTATTTTGTTAGGAAGTCCATTTTTAAAAACATCAAGGACAATGATTGATGTGCATAATGGAACACTAACCATGGAATTTAATGGGCAGAAGGTGAAATTTGACACTCACACTTCTATTGATTCTCCTAGTAGATATCATTCTTTCTAAGCCATTAATGTTAACAAGGATATAAAGCAAGATGTGTTTGAGCCCAATGATGGTAATTCCTCAAATGTTGCCATGGATAATGCTTTGATTGCAAATGTTGTTAGTACTAACTTGAAGGAAAAAAACAACGGTGAACATTCTCGTGGGAAAGCAACTTCCACCACCCTCCGTGTGTCCAAGGTAAAGCTTGTAAAGGTGGGTTTCCCTCCTTCTCATGAGAAGAGTTTGGTGGAAGAGTGCAAACCACCACCAAAAATTCTTAAATGTTTATCTCTTGGGGAAGGATAGAAACCCCCTAGTGCTCATTCAAATGAGATTTCCATGGACCAAATAAGTGAGCTACTACACATGTTGAGAGAGCATGAAGAAACATTGAACTATGTGTGCAAAGTCTTGATCGGGGATGATGTGGATCCTCTATGTTTTGTGTCGGATAGAGGAAAGGAAGCCAATCTTTCCAGTCAATGTGAGTAAACTTCAACAAGGGAGGTAAGTCGCGCCGATGATGTTAAATAAACTTGGTTTTGATTAATCGGAGAGTCATTCTTGATTTTCCATTGATTTTGTTTCAATCTCAGTTTTTTTGCTATTTTTTTTAATGATTTTGCCATATTCTTTTCACGGGTGTGTTTTGATATAATTTTGCAGGAAGTTGAATAGAGCAAGAAGGAATTGAGAAGTGGAGAAAGGCTTGGTAAGTTGGTAATTTTTGGAATATATATTTTGAGTGGGAAACCCTGTCTGTCGCGCTCGCGATATATCTTTAGCGAGTTGCGACATATCCGTCGCGAGTCGAAACGAATAGGGCATTTTTGCAACTTCTAGGTCCAAACATTCGCGATCGCGATAACAGCGTCACGAGTCGTGATAGACCATCGTGAGTTACGACAAGTCCTCAGGGATCGCGATAGAAATCATGTAAGAATTCTCAAATTTGCAACCTCCAGGTCCAAACATTCACGATAGCGATTGAGGCATCGCGAGTTGGGATATATCGTCGCGAGTTGCAACAGGCCCCTCGCGATCGCGACAGAAATCAGATTTTTTTGCCTTTTTGCAACTTCCAGGATCAAACATTCGCGATCGAGACAGAACCATAGCAAGTCGTGACGTTTTGTCACAAGTCGCGAAGGTATTTTTCACAAGAGCGACGGAGGTTAACTGTTCATTTTATTTTTAATCCAGCGTCGTGACTTGTGACAGTCCTGTCGTGCTCGCAACACTTGGTGCATGAAAGAATTGTTTTTTGGCAGAACCTCAGTTCTGCCCATTTCTCCTTTCTGCTGCCGCACCTCTTCTTTTATCCACCATTCCGCTGCTCTCCACCACCACATTCCCTTAAATTTCGGTTGGAAAATAGTGTTTAAAATGGCCGGTTCCTTTCCTTTCAATCCCCAATGATAAAAAATATCCCCATTCATCCCGAATCATCCTAAACCGGAAACCCTAGATTTTGGGAATTTCCAAAATTCTGGGTGCTTCTTTTTGTGGGTTTGGTTAATTGTCCATCCTCTGCTCCAAAGTGGTCATTTCTTCAACTATTTTCTTTTCAATTGTGATATCCGTTGGAAATGTGATAAATAAGTTTGAAAATGTGCTAAATTCTGTGAATTTTGGGTGAATGTGTATGATCTTTGTGACTCGATTCTGGTGAATGTGTTCATTGATTAGACTGATATGGATAATATGGGATGCTGGTTTTATGATTTTTGGCTGTGATTTTGGCTATGATTTGGGCTGTCATTATGATTTTGGCTGTCAATTGTGATGATTTGTTCTGTGATTTTATCGGTGAGTTTGACTTAGGCTTTAGGGTGTGATTAATCAATGACTGTGATTTTGGCTATGATTTGGGCTATTATTGTGATTTTGGCTATAATTTTGGCTGTTATTCTAGCTGTGATTTTGACTTAGGTTGTGATTTAGTTTGGCTTTGAATAGGTTAGTTTTGCCTTCATCAAGTTAGTTTAATTTGGCTAGATTTTGACTTTAGTTTAGCTTTGCTTAAGATAGACCGCTTTATTATTTTGGCATAGTATAGTTAGTATTACAATTGGAATTAAACATGTACACATGGACTTACATGCATTTTACTTATTGTTATAATTTGCATATTAGTTTGTAAATATATATTCTTTTGAAATAACATCCAAGTGATTATCTCTTATTTCCCTGTGTGCCTGATGTGGTTTGCTGTATTGAATAGACATGGCCCCGAAGAAGAGAGTGAGATCAAGTCCTTCTGCCCCACCTCCACCACATCCTCCGACATCCGATCCTGGGCCACTACCTATCCCTGACAGATTTATGGGATTGTGTCGGATCATCGGCGCCTACATTCAGAGGTGGGACACTTTGTCCGCAAGAAAGATCCAAGAGATTTGCATCGCTAATGAAGCAGCATTGGATGCCCTTCAGCTCAAGGAGCCTGTCCTATACCTCCTTGACAAAGGAGGTTTAGGAGGATTCTTATCCCGAGGAGCTTCCACTTACCAGAGGTACACCCTCGAGTTCTTATCCGCAGACAAGACTTATACGGAGGTGGATGGGGTGTCATACGAGAGGTTCATTCGGTTTCACCTGAATGACCGCTCATATGAGATGAGCCTCTCAGATACTGAGACAACTTTTGGGTGGGACACTTCAGAGTTCCAGGCCAGATCAGGAATGCAGACGAGGTTTTGAGCGGAAGCTTCGAAACCTCCAGAATCATTCTGATGAGGGTGCTATACCCTTGGCGATGGATCCACCACAGGATGAGCCGATGCAGTACCATTCACCACAGCCTTCTCCGCAACACCCTCAGCCATACCTGATGTAGGGATATCAGAGTAGTCACATCCACCCTCAGCAGCCACCTGCTGATTTCTTTTACAAGATGCACGACATGATTATGTCACGTTGAGGCGACAAACGTCCTGAATGATGAGATCCAGTTTTTGTGGGAGTTGACCAGTGAGGGTACATGATATGGATGATGGGTAGACTTGTGGGTTACAAGGATCTTGGAGGCAGCAAAGAAGGATAAGGGGGAAATTTTGGCTGGGGGCATGATCACTCTTCTGGCAGAGCATCTGTGCATTGATTTACCTGATAGTCTTCAGCGGCTTGGTCGAGGATTATCTTATAGTATAACGTTGACCCAACTGGTCAACTTTAATTTGATCAAGACCATCGCGGACCCACGATCATTCCAGTGGTTGTACGAGGTATGATGTGTCCCTTTCATGAAGCTTCCATAGCCCCAACATACAAAGCTTGATCGAGCCAGATTAGGAGTGCAGACTAGGTTTTGAGCGGAAGCTTCGAAACATCCCCAATCATTCTGATGAGGGTGCTATACCCTTGGCGATGGATCCACCACAGGATGAGCCGATGCAGTACCAGTCACCGCAGTCTTCTCCGCAACACCCTCAGCCAGGCCCGATGCAGGGAGATCGGAGTAGTCACCGCCACCCTCAGCAGTGACCTGCTGATTTCTTTTACAGGATGCACGATATGATCTACGACCACAACTTGTACATGTTGCGGAACCTTTTGGATATGGATGACGAGATCGATCAGCTCGCATCCAGAGTATGGGAAATGCAGGCACCAACTGATGGCCACACATGACCCTATCCCGGAACAGAGCGACATGTAGGAAAAAATGCCAGTGGAATGAAGAGTGGATGGCTCTATATTAGCAGCGGTACAAACATGGTGGCTTATCCTCACAGCAGGGACTGTGAGCACTTCTCTTTCGCATACCCCCTACTTGGATATGTATTGTGATTTGCCCTGTTTTGTATACAATGAGGGAAATGTAGTATTCCCGTGTGGGGAGGGAGTAGCTATTTTGCGTTACTTTTGGGATGTTCGTTTAGCTCTCCGGATGATTTCTATTTTCTAGACAATTTAGATTTGCTTTATGCTAATTTTCTTTTGGGATAATTTAGACATTATGGATAGTTTTATTGCTTTTGGAAATTTTGAAAAAAAGAATAAAAATAAATCCGCTAAGTTGAAAACTCGAGAGGGTAATTTAGGCAACACCGAGGGCCCGAATAGGCCAAACACCCGAAAGGGTGGCCTAGGTAAAAATGAGAGGCTAAATGTGGGTGAGATATGAGCCTAAGAAATATGATGTGTGGTTGGAATGAAAACCTGAAAGGTCTTGTTCCTTTTTCCATTTCCTCAAAGAGTGTCATTGATTCCCTTGGGCTCTTGTTGGCGATCAAACCATTGCAAGTGACGTTCACCATATGCATGTCATCATTACACAATCCTTTGAAGAAATATTAAACTAAGTCTTCCTCCTTGAATGATTGATAAGACAACTAGCCAACAATCTCTTGCAGCACTCACAATACTCATAGAGAGACTCATTGGAAAATTGGGATATGTTGGAAAGTTGCTTCTTAAACCATGCAGACTTTAAAGCTGGGAAGAATTTCTATAGAAAGCGGCGCTTCATACATATCCATGAGGTGATACAACTGGGCGGTAAATAGCAGTACCAATCTTTGGCCAAATCCCAAGGTTTGAAGGGAAGTGCCATTAGATTGTAGTCTTCCTCCGAAACACCCGCCAACTTCATATTGATATAAATTACGTGTAATTCCAAAAGATGCTTGTTCGAATATTCTCCGGTTATCTCATGAAAAGTCATCAAGTAATGGACCACTCCGCTCTTGAGTCTACATGTCACATTCAGTGGCAATGGTGGGAAGATGATACAAAGCTGTCGATTCTCTAAGTTTGAAGCCATCAACTCTCTCAAAGTGCGATTGTCCTCTACCAATTATTCTCTATCTACAACTATCGAAAGTGGATCTTGTGGAACTTCCGGCCTCGGCCTCCTCTTCCTTCCTTGCCTACTACCTGTGCAACTCGTTAAACTATATAAAACTCCCAAGTTCTTGGCATGGGTATGTACCATAAACTAGGAATAAACAATGGCCAACTAAAATCAACACTACCAAATAAATTTAGAAGTAACCGAAAACAAGTAGGAAAGCTTAACAACAAAAACCAATCAAAAACAAAAATAAAAACAACATTACTCACTCAACTAACACATTATGCAAGTTAACTACTAGACCTTTAATTAGCATTTGTGAACTAATTTGGAATAGAAAAACTTCTATGTTGGAACATACAGAAAGGTAGAGCTTAGAAGGGTTTAATCGATTGAAAAATATTGCGTGACGTGAATATTGATTTTTGGAAGATTTGAGATTTCACAATATATTATTTATATGTATAATTGAAACGCATTGAATTTATGGACAATCTCTATTCATATTGAATTGAATTTATGGAATGTTAATATGTTTAAGGAATATTGTGAGATAAGGAAAAAATCCCTACATTCAAGAGATTTTGATATGCTTCAGAAGTATATTTGGAAATGGAATATTTCGAAGACAAAGGTGGAGATTTGTGATTTTCTCATGGATTGTAAATAGAGAACATCACTGCTGTGTAACTTACGAACTTATTAGCAAAAAAATGCATTTAGATTTTCTATTTTTCCGAGAGTAATACGAGATCCAGAATACATATGTTCCAACATACCATGACCTGTTGATTAGTTCCAAATCTTATATTTTAATTCCTCCGGAAGAAGATTTAATTCCTCCGGAAGAAGATTTAATTCCTCCGGTAGCAAGGGAAGCCTGTGAAATCCACACATTATAATTAGATAAGATAAATATAAATTGTATGATGTACTTTGTACTGTATCTTTCTTACTAGCAAATTTATTCTTAAAGAGGACATGCCCTATGGATGTAGGTGAATTTCACCGAATTGTGTTACCAACTCTCTTGTGTCAATGCTTTACTTTATTGCATACTTGGTTAGATAGGTTATGTTGGAACATGTTAGTAATTACTGAATTGATTAGGTAAAACCAAATATCAATTGGTATCAGAGCTAAGTCTCTTATTCTTACCTTGGTTGTGTCAAGGAAAGTGTGATCTGGTTTTACCAATGGCAACCGAAGAAGGAGCTTCTGTGTCTCAGCCACCACTTCTTGAAAGAATAAATTATAACTATTGGAAGACCCATATGAGAGTCTTCATAAACTCACTGGATGAACTAGCTTGGTACTGTGTTAAGATAGAGTGGAATCCACCAACTGTGAGCATTGGATAAGGAGAATTTAGTTCGAAAGAAGGAGAATTTAGTTTGAAGGAACCAAAACTTAAGCCTAAGGCATCATGGTCTCCATATGAACTTAAGGTGTCATTAGAAAACTCTAGAGCATTGAATGCTATCTTCACTGCAGTGGATGAAAATTGGTTCAAACTTATCTCTATATGTCATCAGGAAAAGAAAGCATAGGATATTTTGCAGACTATACATGAAGGAACAAGTCGTGTATGTGACCCAAACTATTGGCCACAAAGTTCGAAGAATTAAAAATTGCGAAGGATGAGACTATTAATGTATTTAATGGGATACTGAGAGATGTCAGCAATATGGCACATCAACTCAGAAATTTTTACAAGAAGTCCAACATGGTGAAGAAGACTCTGAGATTACTTCCTCCAATATTTTCTATTAAGGTTGCAGCAATAGAAGAAACAAGATATGTGGCTACCGTAAATTTAGATGAACTAATGGGATCACTGTAAACCTATTAGATGAAGTTGGAACATCCAACAAAGAAAGTGCAAAAGGAATTGTCCTTCAAGGCTTTGTTATCAAAGATCACTCATGAAGTTGACACCGATGATGGAATTGAAGAACTTTCATTTATTACAAATAATTTCTCAATAATGCTCAAGAAAGTGGTTAATAAAATATCTCAGGAAAGATACAACGGTAATAGACCTCGGGCTCAAGAACTTGGTAATAATCTTGGAACATGAATGGAGCAAATCAATCAGCAGTTTTGAAGAAATCTGAGTGGTGAAATGAAGCATTCAGGAATGATCCAATGTAGAGAATGTGTAGGATGTGGACACACATCCGGACTAAATGTGCTAATACTCGAAAGAAGCAAGTCAAGTCATATGTGACCTCATTGAGTGAAGATGAAGAAAAAGATAAAGATGAAGAGGAACTTACCGGCAATTGTGTGGATTTGGAGCAAAAATTCATGATATATAAGAAACTGACGATTCATGTTCCAAGATAGTACATGCAGACAAGGTTATATGTTTCAACACAGGAATTTCAGTCAATGACTACTCCTCTCGTGATGATGAAAACCAAGTCATTAGTGATAAAGATATTTACACGATGTATGAACAAATTTATGAAATGTGGTTGAAGGTTGTTAGCTCAAATAAAGTTTTGAAAACACAGAAAAATCAACTTGTTGAAAAGGACAATGAGATGTTTGTCGCCTCATCGAAGCAACTGGATAATATAATCACTATGGGGCAGTATTTTGGAAATTGAAATGTATAGGCTACGAAAAATCAGCTACCAGCACTGTAGGTTTCAAATTAGAAGTTCAAGATATGTGGAGAAAAGTGGTCAAATCACAGCAACGCAAACCTCTTATTTACACTTACTGCACCTATCAAGACCATACAGAAGATCATTGTTTTAAACTTCTCACAGACATCATGAGTGGACGATAATTATCAGCAAGTTCCAAAATAGATGATGCCCAACGTTAAAAGATGATCAAAAAGGTATGGATTCCTAAAACCTATAATACATGCATTGGTTCTCACACTTCTTTTATCGCACACTCTAGAGACTTGTGGTACTTTAATAGTGGGTGTTCTCTATATATGGCTAGAGCTTAAGAGTATTTGACAAAGATCAAACTATATGATATTGGATTTGTCAATTTTGGTAATGGAAACAAGAGTTGAGTAGTTGGTAAGGGTGAACTTCAAATTGATGGGTTACTTGTATTTACAAGTATTCTTCTCATGGAAGATTTTGAGGCTAATCTGTTGAGTATCATATAGTTGTGTGATGAAAATATGATTGTGGAGTTTCATACATACAAATGCATAATGAAACATGGTGAAGATAAAGTACTCTTTGGAATTCAGTCTTCAAACAACTGTTATTGTTGGAACAAGAAGTGAAATGTCTAAGTTCAACACAAGATGAAGGACCAATGTGGCACAAGAAACTTGGTCATATCAACTACAAAACTCATGTGCATATTGCCAACTTGAAGGCAATACAAGTTATGCCTATACGCACTAGCAAAAATGAAATTGTGTGTGGACCATGTCAACAAGATAAACAAATTCAATCACCCCACTCATTAGTTCAGTATATCACCACCTTGAGAACACTTGAATTTCTACACATGGTTTTGATGGGTCCAGTCAATACACCTAGTGTGAGTGGTAAGAAGTATATTTTTGTGTATGTTGACGATTTTTTCAGATACACTTGGGTAGCATTTATTAAGGGAAATTTTGATACAATGGAATTTTTCAAAAGTTTGGTGATCAAATTATAGCAAAAAAAATAAGTCCAGTTGGAAAGATCATTAGAATTCGCAGTTCTCACAACAGGGAATTCGAGAACTTCCAGTTTAGTGGTTTCTATGATGAGCTTGGTATTCAACACGAATTATATGCACCATTCACTCCTCAACATAATGACATTTTGTAAAGAAAGAATAGGATTCTACAAGAAATAGCTCGAGACATGCTGGCTGATAAAGGAATTCATAAGAAATGGTGGGCAAAAATCATCAATATAGCCTGCTACACTATAAACAGACTGTATCTCCGACCATTCATGAGAAATACATCATATGACATCTGGAAGAGTGGGAAGCCAAATGTCTCATATTTTCATGTGTTTGGGAGCAAGTGTTATGTTCTTTGAGATAGAGAACAACTGACAAAGTTTGATACCCTCAGTGATGTTGGGATTTTCTTGGATATTTTGTTAACATCAGAGCTTATCGAGTATACAATCTTTGTACAAATACTATTATGGAATCCATAAATTTTATCTTAGATGATTCTAATGATAAAGAGGTATGAGGTGAAGGAGAAGATGAACCCAATTTAGATCATGTTCAAACACAAAACAGACTGTCTGATCAGCCATATTATGTTGGAATATCTGATTTCTAAAATAGTCCTATTGAACTTAATAACGTCTAATATGTTGGAACATACACTTCTACTACACCGCATATTCCAACACAACTGCAGCCTGAACCCAGGATCAAGAGAGCTCGTACAATCCCTTGGGTAAAATACAAAGAGCTTGCAGAATTACAATGTTTCATCTCTCATTGAACCATAAAATTACTAGAAATCTCTCCTTTGATGAATATTGGATTGCGTAAATGCAAGAAGAACTTGGTTAATTTGAACGCAATGATGTATGGTATCTCATTCCTCGTCCTAAAGGTGTAAATTTTATTGGCAGAAAGTGCATCTTCAAGAACAAGTCTGATGCAGACAACCACATTACAAGGAATAAAGCAAGGTTGGTTGCTCGGGGCTACAACTTACTTGGTGGTCTAAAATACATGGAGTTGATTTTGACGGGACATTCGCACCAGTTTCCAGGTTAGAATCTATTCAAATTTTAATTGCTATTGCATGCACTATAAATTTTACACAATACTAGATGGATGTCAAAAGTACTTTCCTAAATGGCATGGTTAATGAGGAAGTATATGTGGAACAACCAAAAGAATTTGAGGATTCACACATCCCACATCATGTATATTGACTCGAGAAAGCTTTGCATGAATTAAAACAATCACTAAAGGTATGGTATGAGCGACTCACTACCTGTCTTATCCAGAATGGTTATTGTCAAGGGGGAGTAGATTGCACCTTGTTTGTTTTTAACAAATTATCAAATATATTGATTGCACAAATCTATGTTGATGATATTGTGTTTGGATCTACTTCACTATCTATGGTACATGATTTTGTAACCTTTATGAATGCTGAATTTGAGATGAGTATGGTTAGAGAACTAACCTGTTATCTAGGACTTCAGGTGAAACAAGAAAAGAATTATCTATTTATAAATCAAAGTAAGTATGCCTTGAATTTGGTAAAGCGGTTTTGACTGAGTAATTCTTGAGCTGTACGAACACCAATAAGGGCTTTTGATAAACTGGTGAAGGATGAGATATGGGTTGGAGTTAATCATACATTGTACAAGAGTATGATTGGAAGTCTATTGTATTTTACAGTATGTTGACCAGATATATGTTTCAGCGTAAGAGTATGTGCAAGATTTTTGGCTGATCTTAAGGAATTTCACTTGAGTGCAGTCAAAAGGATAATTCGATATGTTAGTGAAACTTCTGAGTATGGAATTTGATACTCTAAAAATCTAGATTCTCGTGTGGTTGGATGTAGTGTTTTTGATTAGGCTGGTAATGCAGATGATCATAAAAGCACCATTGGTGGATGTTTCTTTGTTGGTACGAATCTGGTATCTTGGTACAGTAAAAAAACAAAATTTGCTCTCCTTATCAACTGCTGAAACTGAGTATGTTACTGTTGGAAGTCACGTGCACAATTATTATGGATGAAATAAATGTTAAATGATTATGGAATTAAAGAAGGGCCTCCAAAAGTGTTATGTGACAACAAAAGTTCAAATGATATATAAAAAAAACCAGTTCACCATTCTCGAACAAAAGATATTAATATAAGGTATCATTTTATTCCGGAGATCTGGTTGAGAGGAAAGAAGTGATTGTTGACTATGTTCCAACATCAGAGCAGTTTGCGGATATTTTTACAAAACCTTTAGACACTACAACTTTTGAGCTCACCATAAAACACTTAGGTTTAGGTCAAATTTGAGGTATTTTCTCATTAGATAATTTTCAACTTTAGTTATTTTATTTTTGTATATGAATTTTAGAAAATACAAAATAAAATAAAAATAGAAAGCTTAGAAAGAGAACAAAAAATAAGAGGAGCTATGTTAGAAGTTAAAGATATGTTGTGACATGAGTTGACAAGTGGGAAAAGGTAATGATGGTTGAACCTGGGAAGGTAAAAAGTAAGGAGCGGCTATAAAGGTGAAAAGGGTAAGAATTTATTCATTTTTCAATTTTTTTTCATCTCCATATCTTCCCTCCATTTTTGCTACCATACTCCCTTGTTTCTTGCCCCTTTTGAATTCTTGAAGCCTTGTTGAGAGATTATAACCAAAACTGTTTGGATCTTTTTGCTCACGATTTTATCAAGAGGTTGAGTTATGTTGGAACACAAACTCTTCACTACAAAAAATCCTCCTTGCCGCAACCTCTCCAAATTCGAAAAGCTACAATGGCCAAGCAAGGAGCTCAAGGAAACACATTCAGGGCTCTGATCCCATTCAAAATCAATATTAAGGTAACATGTCCTAATTTCTGAAAAGCCTCTCGAGTTAGTTTTTGTGGTAGGGAATTCAAGTCTGTTGAAGAATGTTTATATTGGCACAAGTTAAATAATATTCCCATGGACTTGACTGGACTTAAAAGTTTGAGGAAAATATTTTTGATGTGGACGTGGATGAGTTGTTAATTGGGAAATTTGATGGTATTGAGAAGGTAGAGAAGTGTAAATCTAGGTTGATTAAAGGGTGTTTCAATAAGCAAGATGGATTCTACGTCCTCTAGTCCTTGCAATGTTCAAATTGAGAAAATAGACGTCCCTGGGTCAGGAAAGCCTAATGACGAGTAAATCAAGGTGAAAAATTACACATGCCTGCCATCAATAAAACCTTATAATCATGGAGTTGGGAAGAGGAATGAGGTCATGAGATCACCCTCCGTAATTGTTGTGCCTAACAGTGAATATGAGAGCAGTGTTGGATTTGTTGCAACACAAAAAATAGGGGGAGAATTTTTTGTGGCTATAAATGTTGATAAACTCGAGCATGGGTTTCAAGATGCTGATATGGGTTTTCAAGAAAATCAGGTTAATAATGATGGAGGTAACAATTCTGTTCATGTGGAGGAATCAAAGGTAGGAGAGGCAGGGGGATATGATCCCCCGACTAAGCAAGCTGAGGATGTTGGAACACAGGATATCCTAGGTGAGGCTGAGCATGGTGAGCACGTTCCAACACAGAGGTAGAATCTGACATACTCTAGTGATGAGGTATTCGATGAGTTCCTCCAGACCAGAGTAAGGAAGGCTAATAGGAAGGAGCCTGCACTTGAGTCATCCCAGCCATCCAAGAAGAGCAAGAAGAAGACTCAAGCTCCCAAGAAGAAAAAGCTTACACTACATGCACCATCAGTAAGTGATGCTCTCTCAAAAGCTTTTTATAATGTTGATTGTGAGGAGATGTGGGAGGTATTCTCTCAAAGGAAAATCATTCCTGAGAGACCAGACTTGGAGTCATATCGAGAGAGTGGATTCTCAGACTTTTTGATATTTCTAGGGATTAAGAAAACAAAAATACTGTACGAGGACTACAATAAGTAGTTGGTCGGTGAGGTGTACTCGAATTTGATGGATGGAAATCGTGAGGGAAATTCCCCTTGGTGTAATTGTTTGTATGGGAGGCAAAGTAATCAGCTTCTCTTCCAGGAGGAGTGATAGATTGTTAAGGATGAAACTCTTGATTTTGAGGGAGTATTTTTTTAGGAGCTAAGAATCAGTGATGATAAGATTTTGGCCAAAATTTCTGGCGGATACAAGACTCAATGGCCAAATACTGGATATTCCCAAGTCTCTTGTCTATCTTTTAGGTTCTATAGTTTGTACGAGATTGCAGTCACCTGCTAGATCCTATTAACTAGCACTACTGCTCTTTCAAGAGAAATGGTTAATATGTTGTATCGTCTTGGAACGAAAAAGCTAGTCAACCCAGACTTACTAATACAGCAGAGCATTCAGAGGCAAACCACCTCTCCCTAGGCCAAGCATGCAAATGTATACCCATTCCTTATCTCCACCTTGGTTAGAAGTGAAAAGGTGAAAGCTAAGTCTAAGGATATGATTATGGGAAATGAGTCTTTTCGGCCGAATAAGAAGACATTTAGGATGAGACAAGTAAATGATATTCCTTGGAATCCTAGGGTTACAACTTCAACTTTGGATGAGAAGAAGGCCAGAATAGCAGCCATGGATGCTAAGTTAGGGGCTCTGGAAATTCACATAGCTACTTTGGAGGCATATAAGGCCAAAATAGATGAAGAAAAGACACAGATTGAGGCGCAGTTAGCTGCTCCTGAACATACTTGAAGGTTTTTATCAAGGCTAGGTTCCAACATAGGCTAGATTTTGGTTTCAGGGGGAGCCAATTTTATTGATCTTGTGTTTTTTGTTGCCTTTGGCATATTTCTGGCCCAAAGTAAGATTATTTTGAATATTATTTGGCATTCTAGTTTTCTTTGGTATTCTTATATATTCGGATTCAGTGGTTAGTTTCTGTTCAACCATTCCATGGTTTTAAGAATTCTTGTGATTTTATAAAGTTGGAAGTTTTTTCTTTGTCTGTTAAATTCTAAAATGATTGGGTCCACAAAATGTCAAAGGGGGAGATTGTAAAGTCACATGTTGTGCACTTATTATTTATTGGACATTTGTGAACTAATTTGAAAAATAACTTTCCATGTTGGAACATACAGAAAGCTGGAGCTTAGAGGGGTTTAATCGATAGAAGTATATTGCGTAAATATTTATTTATGGAAGATTAGAGATTTAGAAAATATAATATTTTTTTGTATGATTAGAGTATTGGAATTATGGAAAATCTGTATTCTTAAAGAATTAGATTTATGGAATATTAATTTGCTTAAGTGATATGGTGAGATATGGAAAAATCTCTATATTCAAGGGATTATTATATGCTTTAGAAGAAGATTTGGAAACATAATATTTTGGAGACAAAGGTCGAGATTTCTAATTTTCTCATGGACTATAAATAGAGGACATCACGGCTATGCAACTTACGACGAAAATCTACATTCAGGTTTTCATCCTTTTGAGAGTACCGTGAGAGCCAGAATATATATGTTCCAACATACCTTGACCATTTTATTAGTTTATAATTGTATACCTTAGTTCCTCGGAGGAGGAGATCCAGCATCAGAGAGTTTTGAGGTTAGAGGGAGTCTGATCAAGGCGGATCTATAGTAAGAGGAGCTTGCAAAATTCACCGGCTATAACTAGATAAGATAAGTATATTTCTATAGTGTACTTTGTATTATATCTTTTTTATTAATGGATTATTCTGAATTGGGCTAACCCTTCAGATGTAGGTGAGTTTCACTGAACTGCGTAACCAAGTCTCTTATGTCAATGCTTTACTTCATCGCATACTTGGTTAGATATGTTATGTTGGAACACATTAGTAATTTCTTAATTAATTAGGTAAAATAAAATATCACTGAGGTTTTCCACAATAATGATATTTATACTAAAGTTTTTGATGTTTTATCTCAAATAATTTTTTCTTCAAAATTCACGTGCTTTAATTCAAATATTATTGTTTACAGTAAAATCTTGTACCCTTATGTTAAACTATAAACACTCTTACATGTTTAAATTATTTTGTAGAATTTTATTGTTTCATTTTCAAGATATTAGCTCCTACTTTCACTGTTTTAATGCCTAAACTTTTTAAATCAATGTTTTTACCATGATTATGATAAATGGTATGGACGTATCATGATGTCTTACGGGGGTGCACATAAAAAAAAGTCACCTGCCCCGCTATTACATTTGTGTTCCCATTGAAACACTCAGACTTTTGGATAAGGGAGAAAACTACAAACCCCAAGAATGTTTGTAGGGCAAGTGCAATCAAAAATCTTGAAAATAAAGTCCTACGGGTAGGATAACAGGTTTGGTGGCCAACCCTATTCCATTTCTACCTCAAAACAAAAGAGGCCTTCTAATAAATGTAAAACCTAAATAATTTTCCCGCCCCTTCTAAATCCTCTTCTACCTAAAAAATGTAGGATGAGGCCTTCTAATAAGTATGAAACCGAGAGATGTATCTGACCCTTCTGAGTATGTAGTGCACCTTATGTGGTTGACGTCTAAATGCAGAACCTAAAGTTATTGGGTCTCCCGTGCAGGAAAAAGAACGAAATCTCTTACCTGCCGATTTTCTCTTTCTACCTTGAACAGTTGACACCATCAAATAATTTCAAGCTGAGGTTTAATTCCCAACCCTTCCAAGCTGTGATTGATTCTTAATGGTGATATCTAAAGTACAAAATCGATATATGTCTCGAATCTTCTTATGGTGTACACATGAAAGTGTAAGGTCTTCAGTCGTGGGTTCTACCTTGAGAATGTCGTCAAGACCTTTTATATATAGGGTAGCCTTCAAATATGATGCAATTCCACTTTGATAACTACCACCAAGGCCCTTGAAATTGAGGTTACTTGCCTTTAGTGAGTCCTACGTGTTGATAATTGTTTGAAGCAAAAGAATGCAGGAAATATCGGATGAGGGACAATTTGTACCATGTGCACATCTAAAGTGATGAAATACATGTGCTATTGGCTTTCAATAACAATTTCGTATAATTTACCGAGGTTAATTTCCGGAGGATAGGAGAAAATGCAACTATGTCTAACCTCCTGAAGGCTCCCCCCAAAAAATCTAATTGATGATAATGAGACAAGGTATAATTTGTACATGTATGCCCCGTGTCACAGTCTTTCCATGCACTGCACTTTTTTTAAAAGAAAATGGTCATCTTATGTGGTCATTTAGAACATTTAAATGCTATACCCGGGCCATCGTGTTATGTCAATTCCTTAAGTATCCAGCTCCATCCAGATATAAATATTAATACCATTGTGAGATATACATATGTGTGTGCATCTGAGCTGTTCATGATCAGTGAAAATGAGGCATGGTTTACACAACTCTCAGCAGTCTTCATCGTGGACCTTGATGAGACACGTTCTCTGCGAATTAGAGTCTAGAATATGCATCAATATTTTTGGAGGACCGCGATGAAACGCGCGGTCTATGAATTCACAAATGTAATTTTTTTCATTTTTCATCACGGACCACGGTGAAACGCGTGGTCCACAAATTTGCATCTGGCATTCAATCTAATATTTATTGCTGACCACAATGGAATGCACCGTATGTGAATTTGATCTATATTTTGCCTCAATTCTCGTTGCGGACCCTGATGGAATGTTTCGTCCATACATTTACTTTTGAATCTCGGTGGGCAAAATTTTATCATTCATCTCGTATCTTCCAACCAGTTAAATTCACAATCAGTCTAATACATTTTAGCCATGTCTCCACTCATTTCCGTTAGCCAATTCCCAAATAATTTTGATAGGGAGGTCATCGTCGTACCTCTCAAGAATACATTTTTAAACGCCTAATCACGCTTGATATAAATTAGTAGATCATTGCAAATAGATATTGTTCCACATAAGAAGGGGAACTCTATACAGAGATTACTAGTTTTGGGCACAATTGATTCACACTTCAAACCTATATGTCGATCATTGAAATGTTATTCAACCTATATTAAATTCAACTACATACTGTGGAGAGTTATCTCCCATTTCACTTGGAGATACTGACGCAGCGTGCCTGCCGTAGCTAAATAATGTGCTAAGGAACAATACTAATTTATGCCCTAATGTTGCTAACCACTAAAAAGTAGCTAGTGGAAAATCGGATTCCTCAATAGAGAAAAAGGGTTAGCTTAAAAGTTGCACAATATAAAAAGCACAGATTCTGAAGCATCATCAATTGTGGTGTAGGGGGAGAGGGTGTTAGGAATCTTAGCCTTAAATTATCAAATTAAGAAGCTAAAACTAACTAGCATGAAAATATCCCAATAGAGATAAAAGATAATAATAGAGAGACTTGGGGACATTTGGTAGACTATTCCTTAATACCCGATTTATGTTCAAATTCGAGAAGTATGTTCTACCCTATTTCCTCACTAGTAGAGAGCTGCTCGTTAAAGACACCAGCGGGAAAACTGAGAAACCTCCTTCCTTAGTATGTTCCAAACTCGGAAGCCGGCGATCGGGCTATGGGATTAAATTTAAAGGTGGTATAACCGCTAAAGAATGAGATTATTGAATAACAACCTTTGATTAGCTCAATTAATGGTGGTTCTTGGCATACGCAACTTTAATTGAGTTCAATCAAAGGCGGTTTGGCATACTCACCTTTGATCTTAATAACTTTTGAGTTTGGAAGCTATGTTCTATAATCGTAATTGTAGTGTTAGATGGGGTCGATGGAACGGATGGAGGTTCAGAATTTGGATTTAATTCGAGGGGTTGTTTCTGAGTACATAACTCCCTTCGGACCCGTGTTCCAAGTTCGGAAGCTATTAGCGGGTCAACATTTTTTTAAAATTGGTTTCCGAGTTCGGAACATGTTTTTCTTAAATCCCTAAATGAATCTATTTTGAATCTATACAAAGAAAAATTGGTGGCTCGCTTCTATAGAGATGAAGATATGACTTACAACATTGGAGCATACAATTTATCATTGGTATAGGTATGTTTTAAATTGTTCGAAGCATTCTTTGGGTGTTTGAAATAATGGTTAAATTTTTTCTAAACACACATTATATGAATGTGTAACTCTTTAATTTACATAATTTGAATTAATTTTTCCTTCTATTTAATATTTGTGTTGTGATAAATGTGATTGGTTGTTCATGGATTGAGTTATAATTGGCTTGTAGGAAAATGGATCGATTTGAACTCATCGGTATTGACCTTAGAAAGTCTCCCAATTATATGACCTTGGTAGAATCTTTTGTCTCGTTTGCTTTGGAAGATGCTTCTAAAAATGGTTTGGTTTGTGCACGATACCAGTGTAAGAATTGTAAAAATGATGCGTATTTAGGGAGGAAGAGGTTGCATGAACATCTAATAATCAAAGGTTTTCAAACTAGCTACACCACTTGGATATGGCATGGAGATGTTGAGGGAATGTCTCGTAACATTGAAGTGGATAAGAAGAATGTGGGAGATGATTTAGATGTGAATGAGGATCTTGTGAGTAAACTAGAGATACTTTAAGCTTTACATGATTACAAGAAGAACCCATTGCATAATGGTTCAAAACAATCCCTTTTGTGTGCCACTCTGTGGATAATGAATTTGAAGGAAAAATTTCGATGGACTCACAAGTCGGTGAATTAAACTCTCAAATTGATATGCGAATTGCTTCCTGAAGGTAATCTTATGCCTAACAGGTTGTATGCCGCAAAAATAATTCTATGTCCGATGGGATTGGAATTACAAAAAATACATGCATACCTGAATAATTTTATGCTATGCAGGGGGAAGGTTGATAAAGATCGGGATACATGTTGCATATGCGGGTAGTCTAGATAAAGTTAAAGGTAGGTGGGTTTGCGGTGGGGGCATAAGTGATGTTAGAATCGAAGAAAAAAACACCAGCTAAAGTGATGTGGTATCTTCTTATTATTCACCAATTGAAGAAGTTATTTGCATGTAAAGATGATGATAAGTTGTTGCGTTGGCATGCTGAGAGGGATCGGCCCTCCGATGATGTTATTAGATATACATCGGATGACGAGTAATGGAAGAAACTCAAAGACCTTTACCCTGAATTTGGCTCTGAACCCTGACATTTGAGATTAGGGCTGTTGACTAATGGAATGAATTCGTTCGACAATATAAGTAGCAATTATAGTTCATGGACAGTTATGTTGGTGGTCTATAATCTCCCATTGTGGTCAACAATATACGTAAGTATGTATATTCATCTACGATGATATCACAGCCTAAGCTACTGGGTAATTATATAGATGTCTACCTTGCTCCTCTTATGGAAGATTTCTAACTTTATTTAAGTATTGTGTGCAAAAGTTTGATGGGAGTGTGAGTGAATTTTCACATTAAAAGCTCGTTTGTTTGCACTATCAACGAAAGTGTGGGATTGAGGTGCGAGTGGAAGTAGTGTAATCGAAGAAAAAACACCGACTAAAATGATGTGGTATCTTTGTAATATTCCTCGATTGAAGAAGTTATTTGCGTGTAAAGATGATGGAAATTTATTGCATTGGCATGCCGAGAGGGATCGACCCATTGATGATGTTATCAGACATACATCAGATGGTGATTATTGGAAGAAAGTTGATGAACTTCACCCTGAATTTGGCTCTGACCCTAGAATTTGAGGTTAGGGTTATCGACTAATGAAATGAATCCGTTCGGTAATATGAGTAACAATGATAGTTCATGGCCCGTTATGTTGGTGCAATTTCCCGTCATGGTTAACAATGAAACGCAAGTATGTATTGTTATTTCCGATGATATCAGGGCCTAAGAAACCCATTAATGATATAGATGCCTAGCTTGTTCCTTTTGTAGATGATTTTTTTGACTTTTTATAAGGATAGTGTGCGGAAGTTTGATGGGAGCGTGGGTGAATTTTTCCAATAAAAGCTTTTTTTCCACTATCAATGAAATTGCATTATAATCAAAAGTGTGGGGTTGCGGTGGGGGAGACAGTGGTGTTTTAATCGAAAAAACACCGACTAAAGTTATGTTAAATACAATAAACATGACCCTTTACCTCAGATTTCAGTCCTGAAACACCTGAAGTAAATACAGCCGGAATAAAAGGTATGTTTTTTTACCTCAGTTAAGAACAAAGGTAAAATGAACCTTTTACCTTGATTATTAACTAACGTCGGTAGGTTTTGTGACCAACATTGGTCGATGGCAGTAGGCCGACCATGGTAGTCCATACCTGCGACATCGCAAGAACCAACGTCGACATCCATATGAAAACGTCGTTGGACATAACATGAAGGCATAAGACGGGTAAGGAAAAATTGCGACATCGTCCTAGTCAATGTCGGTCATATAAAAACAATGTCGCAAAACATGAACAATAACATCTCATGCTAACGTGGAACGGTGATTAATACGACGACGTTTTCAGAGGCCGACGTCACAAAAAAAATGCCACCAATTCATGCAACATCGGTCAAGCATCATTCTGGATGTGAAATTGTACGAAATCGCAAATGGATTGGTTAGACATCATTTCTCGTACATTATTATAATATTTAATATTTGATGAAAAAATTCATCATTGGTCGATAGCAATCACATTTTATTACGACATTGTTTTTTGAGGCCGACGACGCAAAAAAGCCGTTGATTCATGCAATGTCAGTTAAGCATCGTTCTGGTGGTGAAATTGTACGACATAGCAAATGGATTGGTTAGACACGTTTCTCGTACAGTATTATAATGTTTAATATTTGATGGCACAACAAATTGTTGATCAATAGCAATCACATTTTACTTACAAAAACTGACATTACCAATATATTAAAATACCAAAGATTGTTGTGAAATTGACAAACTGATTGTATTGATGCTTCCTTGTGTACGTTGTCAGACAATAGCAATTGAAAGAGGACTACCGAAATGACAAATCCATTCCGGAAGTTCATCACTAACTCGCAGTGTCCTATTACAACAGATACACATAACAATGGATGTACAAATAATAAAGCATGGAGCATACAACATAAATCTTAACATTGACTGCAGGAAAGAACGTTGCAAGGTGAAATGACCGAATTTGCAATTTTTGAATAACGAGCAACGTCTGATATTCATATCTGTTCCTGGCTGTTCCTGCCAAATGTGACACAGGTTACCATTCGGTCATAGCTCGTACTTCACGATGCACTGACCGACGTTGAACATTCAACCCATGTTCATATTCAAATTTGATTATTTTCCGCAATTAACCCCAATGCCAGCTTTTTTTTCTCACTCCTTAAAAACATGGCATGATATTGGGAACACAATCAATGTACACTCTATAACATGTAACGTATTACACATACAAAATGAAAATATCTAATCATTGTTCAATGTGCAAAAAAATGTAGAAGGTATGTTCATAATTTTTTTAATAAACATGGAATTTAGGAAAACTTACCTCAATTAATTAGAACCTTGGACATGCTCCATCCTAGGATACTTGTTAATGTTTGGGAGAAGAGAGTAGATTGTGTTCTTGGGTAGTTGAAATTTTGTGAATGGAGAGGAAAGTGTGGAGTTGGGGTCGAAAGAAGTGTGTTGGAGAGGTGAAATTAACGGCTCTTGTTGCTGAATATGATATAAATGAGATGGGTTTGGGGGGAAAGTTTGTTCAAAATTTTGGCTGAAATTTTTGTTTCCAACTTAAAATTTCATTTTAAGCGACGTCAATTTAGTTTCGGTCAATGGTTCGGTGTATGCGAACTGTCTGCGATGTCGTTTATATGGGCTAAAGTATAATTTTTGAAAATTATCGTGCAAATCTCGTTGTTAAGATTACGGGACCTTTCGACGACCTGTCATGCCAAACAGAAACAAAATACTTCTGCACGTGCAAATAACAAATTGTTATCTCTAGTTTCAGGTTTAGACTTCTTCCAATTCATTGTAGGGACTTGAGTGCAAAGTCCCTAACTCAATTATAATATTCCCAAAAATAACCTTGGTCATCCAAAACTTATACACGATATCGGTATTAGAGACACTGGTCGTATCCAAAGATAGACTTCAAGAAGATATTCCCAAATGACCCTTATATATACTGATGAATAATCATCTACAATATACTGTAGACCATGTTCTAGCACTTTTTTAGAAATTTAGATGGAATTTTATTAGGTTTTTTATTTCTTAAAGAACCTGGCACATGAAACTTCATTTGATTCTATTCGATGGAAAATATTGTTCTTTTGCTGATAGTAGGCGTTTGACCACAATGCTAAGAAAAATGACGGACAATAACCTCGGTTTGAACATCTGTTGGATCGTACACTTATTTTCCATTTGGGTGCAGAATTAAAAAGTTAAGCGAGCATTCGAGGAAGTTGGGGGTCATATCAAAATTTCCTTAAGTTTCGTCATGCCACTGTCTGAGGAGATTTTGGTCCCATTCATTGACCAGAGCATGACAAAATTGGAACATCGTTCTCATGACTTGGTGAATCATATAAGGGTATCTCAAGTTTTGCATTGCGACTTCGCTCACTTTGTTGGAGGGAAGTATTTGGAGAAATTGAAAAGTAAACTGGCACGCCCAAATTGGATTCCAATCTTCCCTCACGCATTCTTTGCTAATTAATCATCCCCAATAGTGATAATGAAACTTGTATGATCCCACAGAGACTTCCACAAAATCTTCCGATATGCCCTTGCATACTAGTTAGTAATCATATCCTATATTATTAACTCTAGGCTCTGTATTAAAACTTTAGGGAATTGATGGTTGGATTTTTCTTATCTTCTAAATTTTTGAAAAAAACTAAAATGTGTAATTTTTTCTTAATTTGGACTGGTAAAATTTATCTTCCAAATTAACAACGCTCACAATTAAGGTATTAATGGAATACTAACATAAACTAGGAAAGAATACCCCCATGACATTGATGCATATAAAAGTCATAACAATGATTGTGGCAATGAGATTTAGATTATTGGCTATATCCAATTTTTCATTTTCCTCCCTCACCATCTTGGAGGGACCTAATTGTAAAAACAAAAAAGTTCATCGGTTGTGATGAAATCGATTCCAATCGAAACAGATGTTAATGAAGTTCATTGACATTTACAATGTCAATTACTAATGCCTAATTAATTGTTCATCATTTTTAATGTCATTTATGTTCGCTTTGGTCAGACGCGGGCCACGTTCATATGCTAAAAAGCTGAATTGTTGTGGCCCAATATATCCATTACCGACGTCGGTAGTATGTCGGTCAAATTTCACAAAAATGAAGTACATGCGATGTCGATTAAGCATTTTGTCTAAAAAAGCCCATTTGATATGCCTGTGGGCTGAAATGGTTAGGCCCACAATTAGATAAGTCGACGTCGTAGTACGATCGGTACTGAATTGTTCTTGTCGACCTGCATGTGGCGTCACTTTAGGGGAGAAATACATAAAGCTCCTAACAAATATATATATGGAGCTCACCTCATACATTACTTTAAAATTTTAAGTTTCCCTCAAATTCCAACAATCCTCCTTCCCATCCTCTCAAAGGTATGGTTTCTACATTTGGTTATTTTACTTTTGTTTTTAATTTACTATTGAAATTGTTATGTATATTGTGTGTGAATGTGTTATTTTCTTATAAGATGTGTCTATAGATTAGAGTTCATCGTTTAGGTTCTGGGGTGTTAGAATGTCAATTAGGTTGTGGCAAAATTATTTTTGGTTTAGGTGCTCTTTGTTTGCCTGTTTCCTGCTGTTTTTCCAGTTTCATGAATGCGATATTGCCTTTCCATCAATCCTAAGTCTGTTAAACTGACCAGTATGTGATGTCTCTTGTTCATAATTTTTATAGTTCATTTTGTATATGACGTCGCACACTTATCGGTTAACCATTCAGTTTTGCTGAAGTATGTGCGACGTGGGTTACTCATAATTTCTGCAGTTGATCTAGCATCTAACTTTGCGTACTTATCGGTTAACCATTTGGTTTTACCCAACCTTATGCGACATCGCTTATTCATAATTTCTGCAGCATATGATGTCATATACTAATTGGTTAAACTTTTGGTTTTGTTGATCTTTGTTCAACTTTGCTCTGATATGTTGCATTTATGTATTAATTGATTAACATATTACGTTAATTGACTTGTAATGAATCATTAAAATATGAATTTCAGGAATCATGTCTAGTAGTGCCGGTTCACGCGGCGACCCCATTGTGTTGAGTAATTTAATTTTTACCCTTAAATTGCATTTCTTAGATTGTATTACCAATAACCTTTAGATCACTGCTCTCATAATGACCACTAGGTGCACTGGCATCCTGGTCATTAGGCAGAGATCTGATAGGCTATAAAACTTCATGCCTACAAAAAAAATAATGCAAATTAATAACCCACATAGTATTAATAATAAACCAACAAAATTTGAAGACAAGTAGTGTATTATGCCTCACCAGCCCCTACGCCACTCTGCTTTCACTGCATGGGTAATTAACTCCCTCAAAGAGCCCACGTCCTTCCTCCATTTTTATTCCCGATCCACGGAAACATTTTCATTCCACAATGGCATTGAGTCATTTCTAAATCACTTAACATACTAAAACTTATCTTCCCAATTACCTCAGTTGTCGGGAACTCCCTGCACGGGATCAACCTATGACATCACAAGTTTAAAGGTCACCAAGGACTTAGCCACATCCATCTTGTGAATATGATAAAATATTCCAAACAATACCACACAAAGAAATTCTTGGCTTTACAGCACACTTGCTCAAAGCCAACCAGTATGGCCACCCCCCGAGGATGGAACTAAGCAAGAGCAACCCCTGATGTGCACTTTCATACATGCATTAACCGATGCATTTGACACATTTATTGTCATATTTTATTTGGTTGATTGTTAGTTTTATTTAGGTTTACACAACAAAGGGTTTAAATGGTCATTATTGGTTTTCTAGTCTAAATTTCGAGTTTTGTAGACTTAATTGAAGCAAATGGACACTTTGTATACATGAGCACCTAGATCTTTCTTTTTGATCTTATTAATAGGTTGCTCGTGAGTAATTTTTCCTCATCTTTTGTTAGAAGGCCATCCGCGAGAGTGGTAAAAGATATTTGAAGATCATTCACAAGGAATCCCATGTTTCGAATGTCCTTCAAATATCTTCTACCACCCCTCACAGATGGACTTCTACAAAAAGATGATGAAAAAGTACTCACGAGAAACCCGCTAATGAGATAAAAAAGGAAGATCTAGGTTCCCGTGAATACAAAGTGTCCAATAACTTCAATTAAGTCTACAAAACTCATGATTTAGACAAGAAAACAAAAAATGGCCATCTAAACCCTTTGTCGTGTAAATCTAACTAAAACTAGTAATCAACCAAACAAAAGATGATAGTAAATGTGTCAAATGAATCGGCTAATGCATGCATAAAGGTGCACATCAATACATCCCCAAGTCTACTTGTGAAGAAATACTTAGAGCTTTAACCAATCTTGGTAAAGTTAGGGATTAATTCACTCCAAACCAAGTACTTAGCTGCATAAGAGATTTTGGAAATCAACTCTCCTCGAGTGTTGAGACAGTTAGGGGGAAAATGTGCGAGTTAATAGGGAAGGATATTCAATTGGTGGGGAAATGGAAACTATGTGATGAGAAATCCCCACCACCTCCTCTTTTTGATAGGATGAGGAATAATCAAGATGAGGATCACTGCAAGGAGTCTTTCAAAATTCTCAACCATTGTGAGGTTACTACTTCTGTCTTTGACACTATCAATTTAATGCCTAAATGTGAAAAGATGATGAACAAATTGGTTGATTCAAAACATGTTTTTGGGCATAAAAGGATAGATGGGTCTAGAAATCACCTCACATCTCTCATGCAAGTTGACCTCCCCCTAAGTGTGAAGACCCTGGCATGTTTGTTATTCCTTGCACAGTTCAAGAGACTTTGATTAAAGATGCTATGGTGGATTTAGGGGTACCCATTAATGTTATACCTTACTCTTTGTATAGATAATTGAATTTGTCAAAATGCATGCGACGGGGGCGGTAGTCCATTTGGCCAATCGCTCTACCATATACCCAAGGGGTATCATGGAAGATGTGATGGTTCATGTGAATGGACTAATGTTCCCTATTGATTTTTACGTCCTAGATATGGTAAATGAAAATGAGACTACCTCTATATTGTTAGGGAGACCCTTCTTGAAAACTTCTAGGGCTAAAGTCGATGTGCTTACCGGAAAGTTAACATTAGAGTGTGGTGATTGTGCTGTGGAGTTTAATATGTATGGGAATGTGAATTTTGATTTTTATGAGTCTTCTCCTGATTTGATTGATGGTATTGAGGTTATTGTGCAAGATGATTTTAATATTACTATAAATTTGTCTTTAGATGATAATCATTTAAATGATGGTCATGCTGATTCTAGGATTGCCAGTTTAGTGGAGATTGTGGGGGAGGTTGATCCCCAAATTGATACTCACATAGAGGCCTTACCCAAGAATCTATATAACTTAGTGATGCCCAAAACCAAGCCTTCAATAGAGGAACCACCGGTAGTCGAGCTTAAGTTGTTATCCGAACACTTGAAATATGTGTTCTTAGGCGAGGATGAGACATTACCGGTGATTACTACTAGTAAGCTCACTAGTGACCAAGAGGATAGGTTGATTAAGGTGCTTAGGAAATTTAAGGGAGCTATAGGTTAGAATTTACCCGATATCAAAGGTATAAGTCCCTCAACTTGTATGCACCGTATATTGTTGGAGAATGATGCAAAGCCCGTACGCCAACCACAAAGGTGGTTGAACCCGCCTCTGATGGAAATAGTTAAGAGTGAAATCCTTAGGCTACTTATAGAGGGGGTGATATACCCTATCTTCGATAGTAAATGGGTGAGTCCCGCTCAAGCAGTGCCAAAAAGAGTGGGGTGACCATGGTAGAGAACAAGGACTGGGATTCAGTTCCCACTCTTATTCAAAATGGGTGACAAGTTTGTATTGATTATCGCCGCTTAAACTCGGTAACTCGCAAGGATCATTTTCCTTTACCTTTCATTAACCACATGCTTGAGAGATTAGCCTGTCACTCAAACCATTGCTTCCTCGATGGCTATTTGGGATATTTCCAAATTGACATCGATCCTAAGGATCAAGAAAAAACAACCTTCACATGCCCTCACAACAAGAAACTGAACCTAATACTTCACCCATTTTACCTCGGTTTTTTTGCTTAGGTCAAATAAGAGAGGTAAAAAGGTCTTTTACCTCGGTTATTATGTTTTGAAGTAAATAATATTTTTGACCTCAGTTAAAAAATAACCGAGGTAAATAATAGATTTTTTACTGTTGTTTTGTGCTAACCACGGTAAAAATTTCCAAATGCCAAGTAATAAGTACAACCGATGTTGCTGCAATATCGACAATATGGGTATGACCTTGGAGTAAGAGTCAATTACTGGATCAATGACTTCGTACATAAGGTTGGGTGCACCGAATTTATCTCGACATCAAAGTGACACTGCATATTGAGACTAGCGATATCGTACATGGCCATCGCTCCAAACCAGTGCTTAAATCTAATTAAATCAATTAAATCATGCGACGTCGCAATTTAGTCGGTAACATGTTGGTTAACTCGACATCATGTGTGCGAATGATGTACGAAGTTGGACTTATTTATCGTACCGAATAAATAAAAAATGGATAACCAATATAGCAAGAACTTGGAATGTACCATGAAATGGTTTCATTCCAAGTTCACAAAAGCCAGTCTGAAATGTAATGAAACTAAATTGGAAAGACTAATATTTCTACCATGTATACAATATCCAGGAAACATCCCACATTAAAAGTTATCAAGAAAAAGAAAAAATATCCCAATAAAATCAAAAGAAAAAGGCATCATCACGAGTGACAAAATAACATTCATGGCAATCAATGATGTGGTGACGGGGTTGAGATATCATCTGCCGATGAACTATATCCATTCGAATCTTTGGTGGGAGAGTCGGTATCGTCATCGCCAGACCCTTCTTTATCACCTGTCATTCTCACACCATCCTCGTCATCCCCAAGCACCTCATCCCCAGGTGCATTGATCTCACAGGTAATGATAGACTCCAACTCTACTAATTCTTCAAAAATCTTTTGCACAGTGTGGTCTGTGCGCTGGGCCAGGGCCTTGGTCTCAGTCACGTCCTTCATTAGGATACTCCAAGGTCTATGTTTAAGTCCTGTTGGGGGAAACTAGTTAAATGAAATAAAAATTAGAAAACATAAATAATTAATATTTTGGAATAACCATAAATCTTAAAAACTTTCATACCCGATCGCGGGGTAAGAGTACTGGTGGTGGCAGGATCCTCTGTTGTGGAAGCCAATGGAGTTTTCTCAGTCCTAATTGTTAGAGTAATTTCTAGATTTCCCGTAGGGACGTTTTCTCAATTCCAATACTTCTGCCTGAAGTAGTTTCCATCGTAGTACTTCGGCTGGATCTTTGCATTCGATTTGATCGAAACCTTCTTCTTCTCCAGAATGGCGGTGTAGGAAAGTGTCCAACTCTTCCTTGTGATGACCACTTGGTGCATCTCCTGGATGATTATGTACCCGGGGTTAACTACCTTCTTCTCCGCAAGGTGGTAGTATACGATGACCCCGTTGATCATGCACTCTGAAAGATGTCCGACCGAGATCAGAATTTGTACAATTATATTGTACATCATTCTTTCCTTGAAAATAAGGACATCAATCTTGATTCGCCTTGGTTGGATGAGCCAGTTACACACTTTAATTTTGAAGTACTTCTCCACCATTCGGTTGGGGTCAAGGGCCCCAGATTGGTCATTCTTGACAACCAGTGGAGGCCAATTATTCAAGAAGTACAGCCATAGAGACTCAACCACCGGGTGATCCTCTGCACCGACTGTGCACCCAATCACTTGATTGATGAACTCCGTCGCCATCTCCATGTCCACCAGGTACACTCTTGTACTGTAGATGCCTGTAGATGGCCGAGTGAAATTAGTGTAGAACTTCTTAACCTCCATATTATTCATCGGTTATCCAAGCATATCAAACCCTCCATTCCCTATGGTTTTAATGGTTCGTGGAAAACATTGAGGAGGAGTTGCATCACATCCTCAGGCTTCGTCACTCTGACCTCATTTATCCTGTGACCCTGGATAATTTCAAAACACTTCTTGCCTCTTCATTTACGAAGCATATGTTGTCCCATATTTCTAGTGAAGGGGTAGGTGTTGTCTTCATCTTCTTGGTGCCTAATAGACCTTCTTCTGTGGTGTTTTCCCTTGACCTCTTGGCTACCTACTTCATTCGAGCCATCTGTGGAAAATGTGAACTTGGAACAATTAGTTCAACAATGAAGAACCTAGCTCATGCTTAGGTAAGGCTAGACCTCGCATTCATGTCACACATATATCGGCTAAACTAATGTGTGTCGTGCGAAATCACAAATTCATGTGTATGAATTTGCGATGTCGCACCAAACACGTAAGCTGGGCCAAAATAATGTGCAACTGGGATACGAATGGACCTAAAACACCTATAATCTAAACCAACATAAAATGAAAAACACAAACAAGAAAAATTCCATTAAAAAGTATCAAGAATGAGTGCCACAACAGTTTCCTAAACCCTAGCCCAAGCCAAGAATTTGTGAACAAGTCCCAAATCAAATTAAATAGACCCAAATTCTAAAAACACAACAGCTCATGCATTGTGAATATTGTAAAATTATGTAATGGGGAAATGAAGAAGTCCCTCAAAGGCAAAAAAAATCATTATCAAATTTGGGGAAAAGACTTACCTTGGTTCACTTTTGATGCGACGTCATCGGTTGCAAATGCAAAAGGGTGGGTTGTTGGGCAGCTTTTGACCCGTGGTGAAATGTAGTCGTTTTATCAAATGTGCAATGTTGTAGGCAATGTCACATGGAAATATATAAAGAGATATCTTATTGCGACATCACAGAGCGCATATTTCGGCCCACACATATATTTGGGCCCAAATATTAAATATTTGGTCCTGGCCCGGGATAGAACCATATCGGAAATAACCGATGTTGCAAACCCATCAAGCAATACAGAAAATACCGAAAATTATGTGACTTCGCATGTGCTCATGAGTGGCCCAAAATAGACAAGTGGCCCAAATCAAAAATATCTTTGGGCCTGGTCAGTGGTTGACAAAAAATAAGTATGACCCGATATCGCATTTACATTTCATTGTTAGATATTTATTTTTTCCAAGTCTTTAGCGACACCGCAATTTGGATTGTAGGCCAATTATTGCATGTTCTAGAAGAAAATATAAATGATTACTTAAGAGTATACCGTAAGAACTTGTCGAATTCTATATTGACTATGAAAAGTTTTGTTATAAATAAGACGCTCATTGTCACTCATGTTGTTTGTGGACATTTAGATAAGACTTTTATGATGCTCATGTTTTTTGTGGATCATTAACTCCATGACATATACGTTGTTTAATATATGCTTGTTCTGGGTTTGGTGAATGGTGTATACCTAGCCCAACTAGAGATTGCTGACCTCTAAAGCCCAGCCCAATTTTGATTCAAGAACAACTAAGACCATTCGACCCAGAAGTCCAAGTGTACATCGAACCGATAAAGAAGGAATAAGGTGACGTGGATTCAATTTGAAACTGAGAAAGGCAGCACATAGATAAATACCGAAATTATAGTGATCATGACACAATCCACGATCCCATAACCGAACAATGTGTAACCACAACCACAGGAGGCTATAAATATAGAAAGAGCAACATTGGCTTAGGTAAGCAAGGCTTAACTAATAAATTCTAGTTCACTAAGGAAAACACTGACTTGAACGTCAGAGTGTTTTTCTCCGGAGTTACCTCCGGGATTCATCTTGCAGGAAGAGATACATTACAGTGAACGTCGAACATCTTACTTGATCAGATTACCACATCATTTGGCGGCATCCGTGCGGAACAAAAAATTTCTTTGGAATCATTCAAGTAAATCATGGTGTTCACCAGAAGTGAGAAAAGCCATAACCATCAGACACAAGAGTAAGCGGTTGAACGCAATAATAGCATGCATCCCAGCCAAAATCAAGCCTACGTCCCTAGCAGAGAAAAGGAAAACAACAAGGGAGATACGAAGGATAACGAGGAGGAAGCAGAGTCTCCTAATACAAACCAAGAGAAGGAAATGAGAGCGTTCACAGTGTTCCTAGAAGCAAATAGAGAAAGCATGTATAACCAGTTCTTGGCAACGCTCAAGCCAAAATCTCCAAGGGTACATAAGAGACCAAGTCAAGGGCACGAGAATATTTTGCACGAAGATGAGTTAAGGGAAATAGTGGCAAACGAAAATGCTGATAAATTACCACTAGCACCACATCTTCGGGATTTTAAAATGCCAAAAGATTTCAAGCTTCCTTTGCATGTTAAGATCTATGATGGAACTATAGATCCAAAAAAATTTCTGCATTCATATCACAATAGCATGAGATTTTGATGCATAAATCGAATTAGCATGTAAGGCTTTTCCTGTTTTCTTATCGGGAACAGTGATCACATGGTACGAAGACTTTCCAAAAGGAAGCATTAGGTCATGGGCACAATTATCATATTTATTTTTGGGTTGCTTCTATCAGAAGCAGAGGTTCACCAAAACATTTGCAGACCTAAACAATATAGCTCAGCAAAGTGATGAGAGCCGCATAGAGTATCATAATCGGTTTGTCACCAGAAGCTTGAAAGTTTGAGATTTGTCATTCAAATCTTCCTTGGGCGTGTTTATAGGAGGCACAAGATCATGAGAATTCTATAAAATGATCATGAAGAACATGCCAAAGAACCCAAGGGATTTACAAAAAATGATCGAGCAATATGTGAGAACGGAGGAAGAAAATAACAACAAAATAGAGTGGGAGCGAGGTGAGAAAAGAATGAAGGAAGATACACAGAGAGGGTTTACAAACAAAGGAAGAGGAACAACCCCTTTTAAGGGAAGAGAAATAGGGGAGGCGGTTGCATCATACCAGGATACACCCCTGACAAAGTTAAGAAAAGAAATATGGCAAGTACACAGAGAATCATTCCGCGAACCAGCACAGATAATAGCACCCCCTGACAAATTATCCAGAGAATACTATTGTGCCTTCCAAAAAGATCATGGCCATGACATCGAATATTGTAGAGATCTGAGAAGGCAGATCGAAGAGAACTTGAGAAATGGCTATCTGAGCCAAGATAAGAAGGAAGATGGGGGAAGCCGTTACAATGAAGCCAACAAGGCAGGAAACTCCATAGAAAAAATCTGGGATGTAGAAAATAATATAAATCAGAATATGACACTGGTAATGGATTATAATGAGAATGCGGCAACTAAAGCTCTAGAAAAAGTAATCCTCTCTATACATGGGTCAACATAGTCTCTATCCAACAATGCTTGGAAATCCAAGTCTAGGTATTCACCACCACAGAGGCCTGCCAAGAAGAGGTTTCGTTAGGATGAGGCAATTACATTTAGCGAGAATGATGCTGTTCCAAATGCTTCACCTCATAACGACCCAATATGCATCATCGCTAAAATTGGAATGCTACAATTCATAGAGTATTTGTGGATAACGAAAGTGCAGTTGAAATCCTATTCGTTGATTGCTTCGATAGATTAGGGTTCAAGAGAACTGACCGAAAAAGGTCTACATCTTCGCTAGTATAATTTACAGGAAAATAGAGACACCCTTAGGCTACATACAGTTTCTCGTCACCATTGTGGAGAATGATAGAAATTGTACCATCATGTGTGACTTCTCGGTCATGGATGCACCAAGCCCATTTAACGCCATTATTGGAAGACCATGGATGAATACAGTAAAGGTGATATGGTATTCGTATCATTTAGTAATGTAGTTTCCTACTCCAGCCAAAATCGAAACAATAAGTGGAAACCAACAGATAGCGAGGCAGTGTATGGTCATTGCGATGAAAATAGGAAAAAACTTTGGAGCAAGCAAAGATGATTGCACTATTTCAGATAACAACTTACTCAGGAAAGGGGGGGGGGGGGTCAGCAGTATATTTGGGGGAAGAACTGAATTCATTAGTTTGGATGACGAAGACACTTCTAAGTGTATTAAAATAGGGAAGCATTGATGAGACGTCAAATGCATGTATTTTCCAAAGTATTTAACATATCTTTTTTTATCTTTTTGTTGGAAGATTGCTAGATTTAGGTAGGTTTACATCATAAGGGGTTTAGATAACCGTTTTCGGTTTTC
>JAULKM010139736.1:0-18419 GCA_032355605.1 Rubia tinctorum
CCATTAATGTATTCAACAATCAAATTCAAGCACAATAAATACACAATAGCAAAGCATTAAATAGCTTACATAGAGGTCTCAAAACATGGGCTTGGAAGCCTTAATCAATTGCTCCCAAGGAGATTCCTAGCCTAGATAATCAAAACCCACAACATAGAACAAAAATCTACAAAGAAACAAGAAGAAAGTGAAGGAGAAGGTGAAAAACTAGGATTTTGAAGCCCCAAGTCGGGCCAAGAAGGATAAGGAATTAGGGAAGGAAGTTCTATTTATAGTACAAGAAAAAGGGGAGTAAGAAGTAATTTACAGGTCATCTATCGTGATCCATGACAATTCCCTCACGATTCATGATAGAGTGTAGTCCAGCTCTCTACTCTTTTTGTTTTGCTTCCTCCTGTCGATATGTTTTTGGAGTTCTTGTAGTCGTTTTTATAGTACTCGAGAAGACAAATATATTGGTGCCTCCCTTGGAGGATGGTTCTTCTCGGATAATTCTCAGAACCCTACTTCAAAACTTAGATCATTCTTCATCCTCTACTCTGCTCTCCTTCTTCCCTTTATCTTCTACCACTTTGTAAGTGGCCTTCCTTCTTCTACCATTCTTGTAAATGGCCTTCTTTAATGATAATATCAAAATAAGCTCACATGTAAGTCTTCAAATCTTCAAAGATATTCTTCAAAGTCTTCCACCAATTTTCTTGTTACACAAAATCATCTAGAAAAGTAATAAAAGCACAAAGTCGCTCTTACTCTCCTTAGAGAATTTCAAGGAAAAATGCCACACACCGAGCACAAAAGTGTACAAAAGTGAAGCCAAAAGTCCCAAAATAACCGTATAAAATGGACACATCAATATCCCATTAAAGGCGGTTCTACAATATAACCACTTTTAACCAATTTTCGTTATAGGAGGAATCACATTTAATCGATTTAGAATCGTTTTAAAATGAATGGGTGTCTTAAGAGGGTAGTTCAAATTTTGGAACTTAATTCCGACACTAACTAAAGGTCGTTCCTTAGAAAATCAAAGGAATTACCTTTTATTACTGCCTTTAATATAGGGTTTTGAATAGTAAAAACCGGGACTAGATAAGTCATGTATATAGCAAAATCTAACAGCAATTGTTTGCACATTTAAGATGGCGATCCAACTAGAATTATCGTTAAATCGTTGCATGTAGTTGTCCATTAGTATTTCTTCAGTACAACAACTTGTTCCTACATCGGAACATATAATGGACATTATGTTTCGAGCAGGTTTGCAAAAAAATCGCTCATTTACATTGTTAATGGCTCTTTCTGCCCTAATGAATAAATGGAACCTTGAGCATTTGATGGCGAGTAATCTGGCAGGATAGGGGTAGGAAGTAGAGTCAAAGGTGAGAAACTGATTCTTCTAGCCTTTGGTGGAAGATGGGAGGTGAAGGGACACCCCACGGGGTCATTAAGTTACTCGTGGGGTTTGCAATCAAAGATATATATTTATATGTTACTCCTATTCTTACTCCTATCTAATATTGGGTAGATGATCTGCAAACAACCATTCGGGAGATCCACTAACCTGTGGAATCCAATATGCAAAGATAAAAATTTGTATTGTTGCTCCCGTTCTTACTACTAAACTACCACAAGGTAGATAGTGGCAAGTCCGTGGTCGTCCATAGATATTCTAGGAAATTAAAGGTTAACTATGCAAACTCGCAATCGGGTCATCAATCCAGTCACTTGTAAGGAATGGTTAATGCCACAAAACAAGGTTTGGGGTGGGGGGTTATCTATCAACTACAAACATACCAAGAAAAGATTGTAACCTATATAAAACTAGCACTTAGAGATATTTGCGTTACATGACCGGTAATATATTTTGATCCTAGATTCAATAAGTACAAGATGTATAAACCTATCTTAATACTTATGTCACATAGTGTGGTCGATGGTCAACACATCCCCCTGTCTGTCACACAAGGGTGCTCTCGTTTTCTTCTACCGACACTACATATGTAATTAGGGAAGTGCAACAACGTGACCAACTCGCCGTAACCTTTTGGACCAACTCGTCACCTTACTTGTGCATGGTCAATCGTGACGTTGACTGGGTAACCCACGTGCACACACCCACATGGTTTTGGACTATCGTTACCCTCAACGCATCTAGGTTTCCTTCCCTGGGAGATATCAATAATGCATCAACATGAAAATAGACTACAGTTTGAACTAACTAAGTGTGACAATCATGCAATTCACAAGAATATGAAGAACAAGTCAACATGATAATCACAAAACACATAGAAATAGGTAGATCTAAGATATCTCACAAAAAAACATTAATAAATGAATACAAATATAATCCCCAAGTTAATTAACTACTCCCTAAGCATTGAACCCAATGATTTCATTGGATTCAACACGTTTGGACAAAAAAATAAAGAGAGGAAAGGAAAAGAACCTAGAGTGAAGGAAGAGTATTTTCTCTCTCTAACCTACTCTTGAAGATGAAAAATGGAAAAACTTAAACCCTAGTAGAAAAAGTTCCATATATAGTAGTAGGGAATTGAGTCTTGAAATAGGCCAGAAAATGGCCAATAAAACCCTAGAAGCTGCAATTTGTGCGGCCAATGGGCATCAAAACCTTCCAAAAAGTTGCAAAAGGGCATAGAATTGTCATTGCAAACACCAAATTCTCCCCAATACGAAAAAACTCTGCACTGCTGTATAGGTTAACTCCACCCGATCTTCCACAACTTGTTTTCCTCCACAACTACTCTCGATAATATGTCATGATTTATGAGGTCGTAGGTAAAGTAGGTCTCGTTCTCGGTATTAACAAAGCTAAAATTGTAGAAATTGATATACCTTAGTTCCGGAACAAATTCAAAATCCCTGCTTTGATCATTCCACTTTCCAGTAGCCCAATACTGTCGAGTCCTATTCCATGTTATAACGTATTGATTACCAATTCCATCAAACTCGAGCGCGAAACGCCCTGGGGCAGGATCTTCCGAGTTTCTCCAAGAAATGAAACTCTGGGATCTGTTTGTAACTTTGTTATAAGCAAGTTTGCCTCCAGGCAACCATGTATCAGTAGGGTGATCAAAACTCTGCCAGAATGCCGAGTTTGACGATCCTTCGGTCAAAACAATGTTACCGTTATCACGAAGAACCGCCATAACACTGCCTGAGCGGATGGAATCTACACTTGTGGACCATATGGAGTCCTGAGATTCATTGAAAAGCACCAAATTTGAACCTTGAATTCTGAGGGATGAGGAATATCTATCTTTCACAGGTGTTTCCCTGTTTGCAACCCAAACTATGGTTTGCACACTAACATTCTTGTACCATATTCCTATGTAGAAGTTGGAAGAGTTACCCTTTTTGAAGAATCCCAGTTCAAATGTCCCCTGCTTTGAGGTTATTGTCTGATCTCCTGAAAGTGGTTGATTACTCGAAATTGCATCTCCTCCGGAACATAAATTGTACTTCAGCGAGAGAGCTAAGAACAGCAAACAAAGCATGATACTTTTGGTTTTCATGTGTACTTGTATGATAATGCAAGAAATGAGTATGAGGAAAAGGAAAGAGAGGAGAGAGAGGAATTCTTCAGGTAATCAGAACAGAAGACTATTCAATAACAAGAGCAGGTCATTTTCTTTCCTGTGAGACGCCGGACTGGTCAGCCGTGACTCCGAAAATTTTGCCATAAACATTAATGGTGGTCAATTGAGTACATAATTTTATTGTTTTATACTACTTTGATCAATTAATGTGTGCATCGTACTCTAGAAGTAACATTATCTTAGATTCAGATGGATTTTATCTTTTGATATGATCTACACGTAACAAATAGTTGATATTATTTAAGTTGCAACATGCCATAAGAGCATTCGGAGTGGGGCTCAATTCAGACTCTATTAAAAATTGGAAAATAACCAGACCCGAAAATTCTCCTTGTGGGAGTTCAGAGGAGGCTACTTCAAATGCAGCCCGCTGGTTCGGCTACACAAACTAATCTGACTGTGCATTGAATGCTCCTGACAAGCCCATGTGCGTCTGGCAATTTGTTGCCATTTTCTTTTAATTTTTGTTTCTACTCATTTCAATTTTTGCCTATAAAAATGACCAAATTAACCCAATATTTTAACAGTACTTTTATTCCAAATTTTCTCCACTTCTATCTTCTTCTTCATAGTAGCTCATTAAGTTCAAATTTAAATATTGTTTTAATTTGTCTTTTCCAAAGAATTCTACAGTGCAAATGTATATTTTCTATATATTGAATTTTTTATTAATTATTTTAATTTCAATAAATTATTAATAAAATATTATTATAAGAAAGATTAAAACATAAACATATAATGGTGTATTATACGAGAATAAAATTAAAAAAACGATGTGCATGAAATCAATTTTAAAACAAGAATACAAACACTAAAATTAATACCTAAATTATAGGTGTATTAAATCTGAAAATTTAATTTGAAATAACAAAATCCAATTCAAAAATTATAGGTGTATTATTAAATTTCACGTTTCAAATTATGTCGTTAGGTAAATTTATTTGAATTAAATATTAATTATAGAAATAATGAGTAGGATAGAGGGAATCAATTGGGGTCCATGGAGTGGGATCAAAGTGAGCTCAACCACTATGGGAAAAATGGAGTACTTTAGTTGTGGGCTCAATTGCTGATGTGGAAAAGAGAGATTGATTATTTAATTATTTGAGCGGGCTTAGTGCCGTCTCACCATTGCACTTGATCTAAGGCATGAAAAATAGCTTAACATGGTTTCGTTTTAAATGAGTATAATACTTAAAATAGATGTACAATATCTCAAATTATTCTTTCAACTTACTATCAATATACTATTTTTGGAAATGCTTTGAGAAGTATATATGGAGATGAAGTATGGTGGAAGGAGATATCCAGACTCACGGTGGTTGGGCCCTAAGGAAAAAATGGGATACCCAGTTGACGAACCCGTGATGGAGTATATAGGGAGATGTAGTTTGTGCGTGTTGTGCATGTATGTTTTGTGTTTGTGTTAAAAAATTTGTGGGTACGTAATTAGGTGTTAGGGATTTTCTTATATGAACGGTGGTTTGAGAGGTCGGGATTATCTAGGTTTAGGTTGGGGATCCTAGTGGTTATGTGATAACCCATTATATTAGGGTATGTTGGAGGAGTTACTCCAGTTGGTGGAATTGTAAGTCTGGGTTATATCCCTTGTGGGATGTTCGGGAGATCTTCATACTTACTGTGAGTTTTTTAAAGTGTTTTATGTTTTCAAAGATTTCATTATGTGATAGATTTTATGGTTTTCAACAAGATTGGCGGGTGAGATTAGCGAATGTAGGATCGGGATGGAGAATGATGAAGAATCTCCATCAGCAGAGCCTTCGGGCATGAACGTTGAGGAAATCCAACGCGAGGGCATGGTCCAAACTCACGGGGGCTGAGCTATAAGGAAAATATGGGCTACTCAATTGACGAACTTGTGGTGTAGGAATGGCTTCCCGAGTTCATTCAATTGGAGTGTGAGATGGAGCAGGTGTGCTTGTAAAGCAGTTGGTCACTATTTTGCTGGTATGTAAGCTCATCTTAATGGGGATGATGGTCCTACACAAGGGGTGCTTTGGGAAATGAAGGAGGTGGAGTGGGATAATGGCTCATCATTATTTAGCTACTCTTATTTGGGTCTTTATAGCCTGAATATCGCACAACTGGGGACTTATTTAGCTAAATATCTTTGTAATAAGCTCGCAAATAATCAGTTGTAATCCTTCCTAAGGGAAGCTTCGTAGTTATTAAGAAAATTTTGATGTAATCCTTAGTTTTTGTATGGTTCTAAGATTAATGAACCTTTTTACTGATCATGCGATGATTTCTTTTTATTATCCTAGTAACCATGTTGTTTTTTCGATGCTTATGCCGCTTCGCTTGATAAATTGGTTTCTTTCAATAATTATTTTGTTTCTAGTAAGCTGGTAATCTGGAGATTGTTTTTCGTTGTGAGGGATGAGCGCATTATCCAGATCTGGGTTCGGGGTGCGCATTTTCAGTGGCTCGCACTTTCTTTATGTCTAATTAGCTGACCCAAGTGTGATCAGGTTAGGTTTATCCAACTTGATTTTTTATCCGTGTGTTCTTAATTTGGTGTGCCTAGTTTCAGGGATAAGCGATCCCTAGGGCCTCGTCCTCTAGATTGGTCTTTGTTATCCTGATGAAGTAGTCGCATGAATCATGCCAGCTTCACCCGCATCCGCACGAAGCGTGCCACGGGTCATGCCAGCTTCATCTGCATTTGCACAGACTTTGCCACTCGCACCTACACGAACCATGCCTCAGTTAGATAAAAGTTTCAAAAGTTATGCCAGAGATCCTGTAAGTGATTTAACTGGTCCAATGACAAAAGCGAGGAAGAAGCTTAGATGTGAGGCGTTCACTGCCTTGATTGTTCAAGTACATAAAGAGAATTCAAATAATTTGAAATACTCATGGAAGAATTGTACTTTAATTTAAAATAGGATCTCAGGGTTTCCTATTCCTCAATTTTGACATTATGGTTTGATTAGGGTTTCCTATTTCATTATTTTCAAGATTAGGATTTTAGGTATATTAATATTATACTCGTTTTCTCACTAGGTGTTTTAGTAAGATAGTGTATTCACAATGGGATTAATCTGTAATTCTTGTAATATATTAGATAAGATTACATATGATTAGATAACATTAGATTTGATTAATCTGGCATTCTTGCTAGAAGAATTCGGTCATACTTCTTATTAGATATGACATGTATTCTTATCTGGATTTAGAATTCCAAAAATAACTCTAATTCAGAAAAATTAGTATATTGATAGTTGGTATTATTTGAATTGCAACATGCCATAAGAAACAAAAATATAGCTTAACTTGGTTTCATTCTAAATTAGTTTTACTTAAAATAGATGTACAATATCTCAAATTATTCTTTCAATTTACTATCAGTATACTATTTTTGGAAATGATTTGAGAAGTATATAAGGAGATGAAGTATGGGGGAAGTAGATGTCCAGATTCGTGGCGGTTGGGCCCTAAGGAAAAGATGGGATTCCCCATTGACGAACACGTGATTGAGTATATAGAGAGATGGAGTTTACGTGTGTGTGTGTTGTGCATGTATGTTTTGTTCTTCTGTTAAGTTGTTGTGAGTATGTGTAAGTTGGGTATTAGGGATTTTTTTTTCATGAGAACAGTGGTTTGGGAGGTCAGGATTATCCTGGGGTTAGGCTAGGGATCTCAGTGGTTATGTGATAAGTCATTATGTTTGGGTATGCTAGGGGAGTTATTTCAGTTGGTGGAGATGCAAGTCTGGGTTATATCCCTTGTGGGATGTTTGCGAGATCTTCAACTTGCCGTAAGTTTTTTTTGAGTGTATCTGATAGATTTTTTGGTTTGGAACAAGATCGGCTGGTGAGAATGACAAATATGGGATCGGGATGGAAAATGATCAAGAATCTCTATTAACGGAACCTTTGGGCATAGAGGTTGAGAAAAACCAACGCGGGGGGAAGGTCCATACTCAGAGCAGCTGAGCCCTAAGGAAAATATGGGCTACCCAATTGATGAACTCGTGATATAGAAATGGCTTCCCGAGTTCATTCAATTGGAGTTTGAGAAGGGGCAGGTGTGCTGGTAAAGCGATCTGTCACTATTTGCTAGAATGCATGTTCACCATAATTAGGAGATAGTGCTCTTTCGTGAGGGGTACTTCGGGAAATATTGGTGGTGCAATGGGAGAATGGGTGATCATTATTTAGTCACTCTGCTTTGGGTTTTTACAGCTTGACTAGCGCACAACGGGGGGGGGGGGGGAACTTATTTAGCTATTTATCTTTGTAATGAGCTCGTGAATGATCAGTTGTTATCCTTCCTAAGGGAAGCTTCGTAGTTAATAAGGCAATTTTGTTGTAACCCTTAGTTTTTGTATCGGTCTAAGATTAATGAAACTTTTTACTGATCATGCAATGACTTCTTTTTATTATCCTAGTAACCATGTTGGTTTTCCGATGCTAATGTCTCTTCGCTTTCTAAATTGGTATATTTATGTTACTTTATTTCCAGTAAGATGATAGTCTTGAGATTGTTTTTTGTTGTGCAGGCTGAGCGCATTATCTTGATCGAGGTTTGGATGACATGTTATTATCGTCGCCATATTCCATATGTCACTTAGTCATCTATGCCTCGCTCAGGTCAGTATGCACCTCCAAAAGAAACGGAGGACTTCATTCAGTGACCCCGTGATCACCTTTTGAACGATCATAATAAGGTAAAGCTTAAAGATAATTTTTGTATACTCCATTAATTTCCCAGTCCCTCTAGTAGTGTGGGCGCCTGCCGGTTTGTCCCACAAATATACCCATAAGCAAGTATAGTTCACCGGTTCCACTGAATTCTACTATCTCTCAGAAAAGATCGTGTGAGTTTGCAGTTATGCTTCAGATACTTCGCCAGAGAATAGATAGACAGAGTTATCGTTCTTTTCAGTGCACTTACTTTATATCTCTGACACACAAGGAAGGACACGCTTGGAAGAAAGTAGCTTTTTTCCTGCTGATCATTTCGGTGGAATCTCCCATTCACGCCCTCATTTGACTGTCGCTCGGGGGATGTAGTTATAGATTGGTTTGTCTTAGTGGGTCGTTGGATACACCTGTTATATCCTTCTATGATATGTTGTTGTCATCTCCATATTCCATATGTCATCACCTCGGGTCTGCACCTCCGAAAGAAATGGAGGACTTCATTCACTGACCCCGCTATCGCCATCTAAACGATTAGAATAAGGTAAAGCTTGAAGATAATTTTTGTACTCTATTAATTTCTCTATCCCTCATTGCAAGTAGCTTTCTCTAATCGACTATTGAACCATCTCACCTTCAAGTCACTCTTTACCTTAAGATATGCCTTTTCTCTAAGAGCTACTCGATGAGACTTGCTTTCCTAAAACAAATCCCTTAGCCTTAAGCCTGCTTCGTCACACTACGCTAACGCCCTTATTAGAGTAAATGAGAGAGTTCATTCCTTTGATGGTTTGCTCTTTCTCGGGGTTTCTTGGTCTTACACAGTTTTTAATTCAAATGTAATGGAGAATAAGATATTTTTGACACCCTATTATCTAACCAGTGCTTATATATAGATGTAGGAGGATTCATTCGGAAAGTAAGAAGCCCCTTTAACATCTCTTTATTTGAAAATAATTCTTAACGTGAAAACACAGAGCCAGGGGACTGGCGGGGAGCCCTAGTGAAGAGGTGTCTCCATACTAAACAACAACTCACACTGAATAGCCTTTGTTCACATTTTAGGCCCTTTCCTACAACCCAAACTTAGAAATCAAACTCTATGCCCATATCCGTTTACTGGAAAACAACTTAGTTGACTATCTTCCTTCGCAAGTTGAATTGAGTGAATACGAAAGGTTGGTCAGAGATAACCTAAACCAGTATTTAAATATTCAACACTATCAGAGTGTTATGAACAATGAGTTTTTGACATCATTGTGCTTGAAAACAAAGCAAATATACAAGACCAACTTTTTAATCTCCTTCTCAGCAAACTGGAAGATTGCTTATATGGATTGCACTTTTATTTTTATTTTTTCACATTCTCCCCAATACTTCTTAGTTGGTCGAGTACCTGTTCCCTAGCCCGTCTTTGATTGAAGACCGTAAGTGTCATATTTCAAAATTCTCTAAGTATGTCATTTTTTCCATGTTTTAAACCCTGTTCAAGGTGACTTCTTCTTCCTTAGTTGGCGATCTTGGAAAATTTCAGAGATAGAGCATCCAACTCTATATAGAGGAATAGAAAGAATTTATGATAAGACGATAGCTTGATTTCTGTTGTTAGATACTTCTTTATTTGAATTTAAACAATTATTAGAAATGCATTCACTGAAGTGGCGATCAACAATAGGGCTTCCATACTAGTACGTAACTAAAAAAATTCAACTGAAAAAAGTCCAGTCTATTATTAATATCGAATAGCGTGGCCTATAAAAGCAGTGGAACATACCAGCACGACATTATTCCTTCAGTCTCAGTGCATTAGTTCTTTTGAAAGTTTGTTGCGTTACCCGCTACCATATATGGGCACCCAACACCTGCACCCCGCTTCGCTACAAATACAACAACAACTACTATGAATACAATGACAACTTAGCTTAGCCTATTCCATAGAGTTCTCCAAGTAACCATCCCCAAAATTTGGGGAGTTCAGCCAATAGTGAAATCAGAGTACTATTGATTAGTCATTCCAACCACTAATTGGAATTTATATCATGATAAACCTTGATTTGATTCTCTCTATATCTATAACAGTTTGATTTTTAAGCAAAGAAAATGAGGAAATTCAACAAATCTTGACTCGCCTTTCACCTTGCACTACCACAAATCTTGACTCGGTTTTTTGATGTGTAGCACCGATTTTAAGAATCTGGTGCTAAAATAGCACCAGTTTATTAAAACATGTGTTGGAGTTGTAAAACCAGTGCCAAAATGTCACCAGTATTTTAGAAACCGGTGTTAAAGAAAATTTCTATTAAACATAGCACCGGTTTTTTTTTAAAATCGGTGCCAAAATCAGATTTTTTTTGGAAGTGGCACCGGTTTTTACACTATTCACAAAAACCGGTGCTAAATGTAATATTAAATGCTCTCAACTACCACAAGAAAATGGAATCATATTTTTGAGCTCTCTTCTTTCTTCATTGATGGAGGGTTTTTGTGGAAGGTGACCTTCACCCAAACCATGAAGACCCATGAATGTAAGTTTTCCTTTACTTTTGTTAATTTCATTAAAATTGTAGTGGTTGCAACAATTAATGCATGCACGGGGAGATTTTAGTTCTTGAATGGAGTTTCTATCATGTTGTGGGTGTGTGAACATGGTTGTCTTTATATTGGTAGATGGTACATATATATTTATCTCCCAAGAACATGGTTGTGTTTATTTTGTAATGTGTGGATATTGAATCATGGATTTTTTTAATATATTACGACATCTAGATACAATGAATCAAGAATATATTCTTGCACGGAGAACGAAAATGCTTAATTGTCCAAGTGCAACGAGATGGAGTGATGAATATATTGGTTTTGTAGATTCGTTTCTTGATTCTGCCTATGGTAGGGAGGAGAGGATACTTTGTCCATGCAAACGATACTTGTGTTGGGAAAGGTTGGATGAACGTGGGGTTGTTAGATATCACTTGTTGAAGAACATATTTGATAGAGGTTACATTGTTTGGAAATTTCATGGGAAGGTAGAGCAATAACGTAAGGTTGGTGGGTTTGATGACAAGGATGGAAACAATTGTACCATTGATGCTATGTTCGATGGCGTTGTTAGATATTTTAAGGGGGAGCCTGAAATATTGAGTGCCTTCCTAGAGGAAAAAAGAGAAGTCATTATATCCGGGATGTAAAAGTAAGGATACCATAATATTCTTTTTGATGGAGGTTTTCAATTTAAAGGCAGCAAGTGGTTGGAGTATTGCAAGTTTGAATTCACTCCTAAAGCTAATGATTGTGTGTTTTATGACGGTGATCTTAAAAATGCAGTTGAATGTCCCATGTGAAAACGTTCTAGGTATAACGGTGTAAAGAGTGATATTGATGAGTATTTGGGTAAGAGGAAGAAGAAGGTCCCGTTGAAGTGTAAGAAGTATCTTCCTATAATTCCAAGGTTGAAGAGGTTATTTTCAAATGCAAATGATACAAAGAACTTGAGATGGAATGCAGAGCGGGAAATATCAATTAAAGAGAAGATAAGACATCCTGCAGACGGCGGACAATGGAATTTTTTTGAGAAAAGGTATCCTACATTTGGTTCAGAAGTTAGAAATTTATGCCTTGCTTTGTGTACCGATGAGATGAATCCATTTGGAAATATGTCATTGAAACATAGTTCTTGGCCCATGATGTTGGTTATCTATAATTTCCCCCCATATTTGTGCATGAAACATAAATATGTTGTGATGCCTGCACTTATCTCAGGTCCCAGAAAACCTGGAAACGACATCGATGTGTACTTACGACCTTTGATTGATGATTTGAAGGTGTTGTGGGAAGGAAATGGGGTGACGGTATTTGATGGCCATATGAATGTGGAGTTTCAATTGCGCGCCATGCTTTTCTGCACGATTAATGATTTTCCAGCGTATAGAAATTTGTCGGGGTATGTTACGAAGGGGCACAAACCATGTCCTATTTTTTAGGAGAAGATGGAATTCAAACATCTAAGCCATGGGATGAATACAGTATATCTAGGGCATAAAAAATAGCTTCAAAGAAATCATAAATACCGGGATGATATGGTCAACTTCGTCGGGGGGAAAGAACAAAGGAAATACCCCACGCTACTTACCGGGGTGCAAATTCATATGATGGTAAGAAATTTGAAAGTAGTTTTGGGAAAGAACAAAGGCAGAGGAAAAATGAAATGTGATAGTCCATGGAAGAAGAGTTCTATTTTTTTTTTCAATTTACCGTATTGTGAGCATCTTGAGGTTGGTCATTGTTTGGACGTGATGCATATTGAGAAGAATGTTTGTGAAAGTCCAGTAGGCACTCTGTTGAATATTCCGTGGAAGACGAAAGATAGTTTGAATGCCCGGTTGGACTTGGTTGAATTGAGAATCATAAGTGACCTAGCTCATGAAATGAAGGGAAAAAGACTTATTTACCCCCTGCCCCTTGTACATTGTCAAAGGAGGAGAGAAACCCTGTTTGTGATTGTATGAAATCAGTATTGGTTACTCGTCGAATGTTACTCAGACATTTACAGAGGATTGTAGGATGAGTGGGTTGATATCTCATGATTTTCATGTTTTGATGCAGCAAATGTTACCCATTGCTATTCGGGCAGTTTTGGAGGATGATGTAAGGTACTCAATCACTAGACTCTGTTTTTTCTTCAGCTCTATATGTCGGAAATCCATTGATAGCAACCAATTGGATGTCGTACAGAAATAGGTTGTTGTTGTGTTGTGCAAGTTGGAAATGTATTTCCCTCCAACATTTTTTTATATAATAAAACATGAAATCGGTGAAGGTCCCTATTGGTTACTCGTCGAATGTTACTCAGGCATTTACAGAGGATTGTAGGATGAGTGGGTTGAAATCTCATGATTTTCATGTTTAAATGCAGCAAATGTTACCCATTGCTATTCGGGCAGTTTTGGAGGATGATGTAAGGTACTCAATCACTAGACTTTGTTTTTTCTTCAGCTCCATATGTCGAAAATCCATTGATCGCAACCAATTTGATGTCCTGCAGAAATAGGTTGTTGTTGTGTTGTGCAAGTTGGAAATGTATTTCCCTACAGCATTTTTTGATATAATGGTTCACTTGTTTGTTCATTTAGTATGGGAGATACAGATACCTGTCCCAGTTGATATGCATTGGATGTATCCTTTTGAGCGTCACATGAAAAAATATTCAAGGGATATGTGAAGTGTATGAGTCGGTCGGATGCTAGTATCATTGAGAGGTATGTTACTGAAGAAGTAATTTAATTTTTCTCTAGTTATTTGAAGGATTGTGCTAGTTTTGGGGTGCCAAAGAATAGACATGTTGACTGGAGGGTGGGAAACCCGAGGTCAAGGGGAATGTTATTTACTCTGTTGCATAGCGATTTGATGAAAGTTCATTTATATGTATTGAGGAATTGAAGGGAAATAGTAGATTAAGTGATTGAGCACCTTAATTTGATCACAGAGGTTCATCCTACGTGGCCCCCAATAAAGTTCAGTTGGAGCACAATAAAACGTTTGTCAATTGATTTTATGATCGATGCAATGTCGGTGATAAGTACGACAGAAAAATTAGAGCATTTGCAAGGAAGCCTAATTGCACAATATTGATGTATTATGGATACTACTTGAACTGTTTATGTTATTCTACTAGGGACCAAGATTCAAGGAGCATGACACAAAACAGTGGGGTTTATGTTGAGTCTGAAACAATGTGGCAAGCAAGTAAGAAAGATAACAAACCGATCCTAGTTATCATGTCGTTTTATGGCGTTATTGATGAGATTTGGGAGCTCGAATACGGAGAATTCAAGAATCCTGTGTTCAAGTGTAAATGGATTGACAACAAAATCGGAGTTCGAAACAAGAGACGTGAAGCCTACAAAAATGATCCATTTTTTTAGCTGACCAAGCAAGGAAAGTTTTCTACGTTGATGATCCATGAAATGTAGGGTGGTGAATCATTTTAAAAGGTAAGAAATATTGTTTCAGTGATGCGATTGATTCCGAGGTTACAACGGATAAATTAGAGTTTCCATCAATTTTCCCCCTACTGATTAACGATCAGTCGGAAGCCGCTCGAAGGAAACAAAAATATGGCATTTGGATTGGTGTAGATGGTAGAGAATTGGGGGTCGTGCAATCAAAGAAGAGGAAGGTGGTTGGATATTAGTGCTTAGAAGTATATACTTGTCTCGGTATATTAAGTATGTTTGTAGTATGTTATTACCGTATGATCGCAAGCACCTTGAATCTATGCCATAATTGGTACTTATTTAGCAAAAGTAGTAATAGAACTAGGCGCTGCCCACAGCTGCGAGTAGCAGCTCTATAAGTTCAATTTGGTTGAAGGAAAAATTGAACTGGGTGCTGGCCACAGCTGCGCGCAATTGCTTCGTCAGTGCAATTAGGCAAGTTCAGTTCTGGAATTGGGCAATGACCGCAGCTGCGCGCAACAGCTCTATGAGTTTGAATTTTGAAAAACAACAGTAACATTAGGCTCTGACCGCAGCTGCCCGCAACCGAAAACAGTACTTCTTTACTAACACTGAAACAACCTAACAATGTAGATATTGCCATATCTAGAAACATCAAATATAGCATTTACCCATCTTGTAAGCTCACAATGCATGAGCACATCATTCATCAGCATCCAAGAGAATTTACAAACACTTAACAAAAAGGATTAAACTAAATCAACCATTGCGAAACACATGCATCCAAAGCAGAGCAGTAGAATCCTAATTATTTTATCATTTTAAACAAGAAACATTTATCAATATCCGGAAATAACATTCACAGTACATGAAGCTAACATTCAAAAATACGCATCACCAAAAAAATAACATTCGAAGACAACTTGCGTCCACCTGTACCTAAGTGGTTCCCCCCTCCTCTTCCAATGCATCCTCCTCGAACGGGCTCGGTGATGTGATAAACGTAGGCAGTTCTCCAAAGTCCTTCACCTTCTTTCCTGCCATCACTGTAAAAAATTTCCCAACCTCCCCCATCCAGTGAATGAGGTGATCCATCCTAGACTCCAATGCGATCATCAGTGACTCCAACTTCCCCATAGATTTGAATTGATTTGAGGTTGGATGAAGCTGCTGAAGTTGATCTCTGTCACTTCTCGAAGACAGAAGGATTGATTTGATGCATCAGATTGTGGGGAATGTCCGTAGATCTCCACTCGCAACCCGCTACGGAGTACAACACAGTGATGTGGGTAGAGAAGCCAAAGTTTTTGTTGTGGTAAAGACTCTCCCAAATTCCCTCCATGATTGTACTCCCTACGTCTGTGCTTAAATTTTTATTGATTTTATAGAGCAGCAATAGATGTGAATGGTAAACTTCAGTGTTGATCCTGACCAGCTTCAGTCTTGTCGCGATGAAGTGGTACCATATGTTCATCTCGTTCGACAAGAACTTCTTGTCGATAGTGGACCATTCCGCGGGGAGATTTTTCATCACACTCTCACCATCAATGCAAACTGTCTTCACAATGTCAGGCCACGATGCTTTTCCACTGCCTTGTCAGTAGCTGCGTACTTAGCTGCTGGCTTCGGGGGGATTCCGTAGAAGTGGTTGATCACCTCGGCTGATATGAGGACCCTCTTTGAACGATAGAAAACCACCTCGAAATTTGTGTACCTAAGGAGTGAAATTATCTCACATTTGAGGGTCATGTTAGCATGAACCGGAGAGGCACAATAATTCTCCCACCTGGGATAGTTGATGTACTCGCAGTACGACGATTCAGCCCTTAACCCTCGCTCCAATACAAGTCCAGGGGTGATGAATGAGCTATACAAGTTTTTAGCTCCGGGCTGCTGAAATTGGGTTCTCGGAGTGAAGGCTCAGCCACCGTCATCTCTAGCCCGGATGAATGGTTGTCGTCATTGCTGGCTCTAGTTTTTTTCTGGCTTTTCTTGTGGCTTCTTTGTTGGGGATTTCCTTACCCATTTTTCTAGGTGCCATATCTGCAAGGAAAAATAATTAACTAAGATTGTAAAGCTTTGTTTGTAAGAAACAACCTCAAATAAAGACATAGTACGAGATAATGGTTGAAAAGGAAAATCTTGTGACATTTACTTCCCATATCACAAATGACAGAGTTTCATAAAAAAATGCAGGAAGATGGACACTGTTTCACAACCATTCTTTCACAAGCAATGTTTCCAAAGTTTGTTTCACAACTATTGTTTCCAAATCTGTATGAAATTTTTTGCTATAAAAAATGCAGGAACATGAACACTCACCATCATACAGATCAAAATTCTCAGCATGATCAACACTCAACATGTTTTTCTAATATCCAATCTAGACATTCAACATATTTATAAGGTTTTTCATTTAGCACTTAGAATTTTGAAAGTTTAATCACTCAGCAAGATCAAGACTCAATCATGTAATGTTTGAAAGTTAACTTCATTAAAATTTCAGTTCCAAGAAAGATCCACTTTCAACATGTTTCTCTAACAACAAAGCAAATATAACTCAACATCCATCAGTTTGCAATCAGGTCAATCATATTTAAAACAGATCAAACACTCACTCATTTGAGGAGAATATGTAACCAGGCCTTATGTAAAGGGGGTTGTCAAACATTAGAGGTACAAGATCGAAGTAATTTCTAGAAGATAACTCAAAGATTCAGATAATTATCATCACTATGAAGTCTAAAAAATCTAATGGCCCAATATGTAGTGGCATCTACATATATTGGTGAAACGAAATGTATTTCTGTACACGAATAATAGTTTACAGAAATAATAGTTTGCAGCGAAAAGGATTATTAGTGAAGTATTTGAGTCAAAAGAATGAAAAGGGAAATATCTGGAAGACAGTAGTGAAGTATCCGATTGCACATAATGACAAAATCATGAAACTTAAATAAGGAATGAGGTAATCTCAATATGATTGTATCTTTGCTTTTCATTTCTAAAACTAAATTTAAATACGGAGTCTTTCTTCCGCTACATGAATTTTACCATGAAATCTTAAACATTAGGAAATCACAATATGAAAAGGCATGCATATAGAGAGTTAGTGGACTCATTAATTAATAGCATAATAAAATTAAGAGATCAAACGTGATGGTTTATATTTACATTTATACGGGCTGGGATACAAATTTTACACTTTAACCTCTTCTTTGGCATTAAGAATTTAGGTAAGCGTAAGGACACCAATAAATTAGCATTTCACTCTAGCAGAATCCTCCTCATTTTCATAAATTTAGCAAAATCAAATGGGGTGAATCCATGCTATATGCCTCCCCAGTGCAAAAGAGTTAATTAGGTAATGTCATACCAACAAATATAGACTAGCCATCCTAAATGCGAACAAACATAGTTTCTCTTAAAAGAACATTACAAGAAGCTTGTAAAACTCCAATCCTCCATCTTGTAATCAAATAGTCTACCCAGATAACCATATAAACCCAACACAAGTCTATCTCTTCATAAGTTTAAATAAATCCCAAAAGAGCCAAATAGGAAAGAGAACATCTCCATGTGTGCATATCATTACAAAAAAAATTTAATGAATGGCCTCAAAGCTTTTGTCCAACATATGTGAAAAGCACAGCAAGAGAAAGCCTGCTGTAACTTTATCTAATTTAGTACTTCAGACAAGGGTTCAACATTACATACCCATAGTTGATTATATTAAAATAAAGAGACTTAAATACGAAACTAAAACCAGTTACATGGTTGAAACAATCTTGCTGATACAACTACTCAACAAATGTTATACAACTGCAAGAAAACTATAAGGAAAAGCTTAAACAATATCCTAAAAGTGGAATAAAGGGCAAGGAAAATTACAGTTAAATGTAGAAGACTGTGTGGTAAATGCAGTCGCACTGGAGAGGAGTCGGAGAGAAAATGAATGAGTCGCGCGGGAGAAGAGCCGAAGAGGAGCAGGGTTTTTGGTGCCGCGCTGGAGAGGAGCTGGAGATGAGAGGAATGAGCTGAGCTGGAGAAGAACCACTCCGGAGAAGAGCCAGAGAGGAGCAAAGTTTGTGATGGGGTTGGGGGTCGTCTCCGTTGGGCAAGGGGAGGGGGTGGGGGTGGGGTGGGTGGGTCGGTTAGGTGATGAATAATGCTTGAAGTGACAA
>JAULKM010139746.1:0-18418 GCA_032355605.1 Rubia tinctorum
GAGAAGAAAATAAGTAGCAATGGAATGCTATGCTTGAGGTGTGTTTGAACTACTAATTTCATCCCCTATTTATACTACTCAAAGTTCACCAATGGCCAAAAGCTCTCAAACAAAAATTATCCCAAAATCTCAATAAATCTTCCTTCTTGCTTTAAACATTGATTGTGAACATTGAGTCCAAATGATTCTTGCCAAAAAAAACCATGATATTTGAATCCCAATAGTCAAAGAAATAATGCTTCAACTTGCTAAGAATATGATGAGAATAGTGTTGCAATTTAATGCTTTGCATGCCTGTCTTTGCTATTCTCCAAAGAAGTGGACAATTTAGGTGAAAACCATTAATTCTTCACAGTTTATCTCTCCATGTATTAAGTCCAACCAAAACTTACTTCAACAATTTGTACTCAGTTTGTAGATCTCAACTTGTTTTTTCTTTGCCTTGAAATTTCATATTGCAACGACTTTGCAATCCTTACTAGACACATCAAAACCAAAGCCGAGTAGTACATCAAGATCGTAAAATTCATGGCCACGAGGAAGTTGCAGATCTTCGCGAGTAATAGGGGTTGTATAAGTGAACCCATGTCATTCTACTCCAACCAGGTGAGAATTCTTCTAAGCAAACTATTCCATTGCATGATCCTACTTTTCCCCAGTTTGAATCCGAGCTCATATCAGGAGGGGATGACAGAAGCAACCAATTGTTTTTAAACATCAATATATCTTTAATCACTGCATTCTTTTGGTATTGTGGTGAAAAAACTTTGAAGTCAGACAGTTCTTTTCATTCTTGATAGTGTTGTCGGAATGCTTTCCATGAAAATAGGGGTTTCAAATCAATTCACATCATGCTTTACATACGCAACTCAATCTCACCAATGGCTTCATGGGCACCTTCGCCAGGAATTCCGGCCACAGATCATCCGACAAATTCATCATCCGATGCTGATCTCCCACAGAATATAGAGGTATTGTTAGAAGCACAACGCAAAGAATAAACCAGGATGATACGCTTTTATTTGGTTAATTTATATAAGCAAAGAAAACCTAAACATAAAGCAAACGTTAAGGATCCTAACCCAAATGGAGTTAAATTTTCAGACTCGACGACCATCTTCACCGGGATCTCCATCAACAGATTGTAAAATTCATCTGGCCGCTTCAGTGACACCATTGGCAGAATCTAGAGGTATCCTCGATCAACAAAATGTATTGAAGATAGAAGAAGAAGAAGATACCATTTGAAAGGGAAATACTTACATATTTTGTGAGATATCTTTTCGTAAATGAATATGCGGTTTAACATGTTTAATACGCTAAAGAATATTGCGTAGTTATTTCTTCCATTTCCAGCAGATTTAATTCGAGTATTCTTGGAATTTTCTCGGATTTGATGAGTTGGTGATTGGAGAATCTTTTCTCTGATTACAGAAAATTAGAATATCACGTTTCCATGATTTGGGTGTCTTAGAGCATTATAAATAGAGCCTCTAAATCAGTCAGGAAACTTGCACCACTTCTCAAGCCTCTCCATATTCTAAACTTGAGTTTTCTTTCTGTCTTTCTCTAAGTTTCTGTCTGTTGCTCTATCGAGGTGATAGTCTTTCGGGCGTTGCGTGAATACGAGGTAACTCTTACGTGTTAATTTTTACCTTCGATGGTTTTATCCTTGGGAACGATGTCCACGACGGGACTCATTCGTATCAAGGGCAGCGAGTTTACTCGTGACTCCATCACTTTGTTTTGCTTGAAATGTGATTTATTTATTGTTAATATATCACATGTGTGCTTTAATTATTCGTAATTTAAGTTTTCCAAATGTATGCCTAAATAATTAATAAAAGATCAGTATTTTGCATATGTAAATTGCTCGTTCAATTTTCATTTTTTAATTTTCGCATGATATAATCAATATATGTCCAACAGCCATCACCTCAAACACCTCTATCACCACCACCAACCACCATCCACCATCTCCAACACCTCCGTGAGCGGACAAAATGATTATTTCTTCCACTGCCACCGCCAGCCACCATTTTCAATATCTCAGCGGGCACACCAAACGCCAGAGTAACGGAAGATCTTGGAGTACCAAACGGCGGGTCGGCGAGCTTGATTTTTTTTACTGATACCGAGCACACTAGGAGGTCATACGTGATTTCCAAGGCCTCGTAGGCGTTGATTATGGCAGGTTTCTAACTAGGAGGGCATGGCAGACATGATGAGGAGGGAGCTTCGGGCGGGGTGGTGGAGGCGGAGGAGGGTGGCAACAAGTTTATGGTTTATGCAAGAGTTGGCGTAGAAAGAATAAAGAAGAAATATTATTTGAGGGCATTTCCATTTTTTTGTTTAGTTTTTCTTTTCTTATTGTGGGGGAAAATGGTAATTTCATTAAATTCTGACGAAACTTCCCATTGACAATTGAAGTCAACGGCGTCCAGGATTAGATTGACACATACATCATAAACTTAGAGTTATTTTTGACACTTTCTCATTTTGCAGGGTTATATTGACACTTTCATCTTAACTTAGGATCATTGTAGCACTTTTCTCTTATTCTTATCCACCAATCTCTTTTTCCCAGTTAAAGTGAAAAAATATATGGAAAAATATTTTATTAAACTGGCTAACGATTAGATCAATCATGAAAAATCTTGTTCTTATAATTTTTAGGGTTAAATTATAATTATTTATATTTGGAGATATATTTAAAAATGTTTTTAAAATTATAGGAACATCATTGCAATAAATAAAAATAAACTTTAAATCACTTTATTAGTTACATTAGTTATAAAATAATTCATTTAACGGTTAAGCTTTAGATCAATCTGTAAAATTATTATTAAAACAATAAATGTTTTTATCAGCGACTGGGTACTCCCTCCGTCTTCGTTTAAATTATCCCTCAATCATTGCACATCGTTCGAGACACATGTTTGACCGTTAATATGTTTAACTACTTATATTAACGGCAAATAAAAAGTTGATTTTTAGAAACTATTTATTGCGACGAATTCAACAATATCACATACGATAATATTATTTCTTATATATCTATTCAAATATGCGGTTAAACTTTTGATAAAGTATAGTGTCATAAAGTAAAAGGGTAATTTAAGATGAGACAGAGGGAGTATAAATATTTGTTGTGCGGAATGGAGAAAGAACAGAAAATATGAACGAAATTAACAAGACACAAGATTTACGTGGTTCACCAATTTGGCTACATCCACGGGAGACGGATTCACTATAATAGGTAGCAAGTTACAGACGCCAAGAACTGGCCAGATTTCTACCTATCTAAGTGCGGAACAGAATAGAGTTCACAGAGAGACCCCCGTTTTAATCCCGGGGGCGACTGCCGCCCCCCCGGACCCCCAGGCCAGGGTCGCAGAAGTGGCTATTACAGTATTCAAGGCATACCAACAATATTTATCCTCAAAAAAAATGATACTACTAAGAACTCAAAAGAAAACACCAAATTCGAAATCATAATTATGAATTTATTCGCATAATTTGTAGAGCATAGAATACATGAAGGTTGACTTTTTAAACAGTATATTAAAACATTGTAACAGTAAAATTTCGAGGACATATATTACGGCCATAAGCATTATCTTGGTCCTAGGAGAACGTTATTTTCTGTTTGGACGAGACCAAACAGAAAGGACGACTTGCGCATGCATCTCATGTGCGAGATTAGTGACACTGCCGGCGACGGCGGACGACGGAGGCGACGACAGACGGCGTTGGCGACAACGACTTAGCTTCGGGTTGTGAGAGGTGAGATCTCATTTCGTGTTTTACGTTTAGCTGAGACATACTGAAATTTATAATAATTTGAATGAGAGAATATTCAGTAGTGTTTCTTTGGTGTAGTGGTTAGTACATTGGATTTTGAGGTTAGTGGCATGGGTTTGAATCCCACCAAGACATTTTTATTTGAAAAATTTATGTTCTTGAGGTACATACTAATGTTTTTTTTTTATTATTTGACTAAGTGGATGATCAGCAATAGTTCTTTGGTGTAGTGGTTAGTATTGTGGACTATGAGTTTAACTGCCTGTGTTCAAATCCCACTAGGACTTTTTTTTAAGAATACTCTGTAGGTTTTTTTTATGCTTGTTGTTTTTCTCTCTCTCATGTTTTTTTCATTATTAGGGTGAGGTTTAGTTGATATGAGTAGATGTTTTGTAGTTTTTTTTGGTGATGTGGATTGATATTTGTATTTTTTTTAAAAAATAATTTTTCTCATGTTGATGTTTTTCATTTTTCGGCTGAGATTTAGGTGATAGGAGTTGATGTTTGTAGTGTCTTTTTTCTCATATTGATGTTTTTCATTTTCCGGATGTGGTTTAGGTGTTAGGAGTTGGTGTTTGATAGCTTTTAGGTGATATAGGTTGATAATTGTATTTTTTTATATAAAAAATATCAATATTTTATGATTTTCAGAGTGAGAATTATACTCTTGAGATACCTTAGCTCTTTTAGTTGATGTTTTTAGTTTTTTTTCTCTCGTTTTGATCTTTTTCATTTTTGGGTGAGTTTTAGTTGATATGAGTTGATGTTTTGTAGTTTATTTGAAGTTACATAGGTTGATATTTTTAACTTTTTTTCTCTCGTGTTGATGTTTTCATTTTCTGGGTGAGTTTTATCTTTTTCATCTTTTCATTTTTTTTCACATTTTTCATGTTGATATTGATGTTCCCTAGCTTGCAATTACAGTTTTACACTATCACATGAATGACCCCCAAGCACCGGTTTTGCGGAAGTCTAGCACAAGTTTTTGGCGGTCCAAAAAATCGGTGCCTAAGTAGGGGGTGAAACGTTTTCACCGATTTTTAAAAAACTAGTGCTAAATTTAGCACCAATTTTAGTCCTCTAGCACTTGTTTTTCGAGAGTCTAGCACCGGTTTTTGGGGGTCCAAAAAACAGGTGACTAAATTGGGGGTGAAACGTTTTCACCAATTTTAAAAACATTATTGGTAAATTTAGCACCGGTTTTCTAAAACCGGTGCAATATTAGCACCTGTTTTTTTTTGTTAGCACCGGTCCAAAAAACCGGTGTTAAATTTACAATGGTTTTATATGGTGCCGTGGAAAAAATCGATGTTAATTTTTTGCACCGCCAATTTTTTTTGCACCAGTTTAAACAAAACTTGTGTTAAAATTGGAACTGGTTTTTTTGAGCATCGGGTTACCAGTTATTTTTTGTAACGATTTAAAATAACAGGTCTTAAAATTGGACTGGTTTTTATTTGCACCGATTCGAAAAAACTGGTGCTAAATTTGGAACAGTGTTTTTATTTGCACCTTCTTTTTTATAAAATCAGTGTTAAAATTTTCACTGGTTTTTTAATTTGCAATTGCAATTGGGCGCTGACCGCAGCTGCTTTATTGGTTCGATTTGGGAAAAACAACACTAAAATTGGGCACTGCGCGTTGCCGCTCTAATACTTCACTTCAAACAGTAAATCAGTCTAACAACATATATATGGCCACATCTAGCAACATCAAAAAATATTTCCACAAATTCCCAATTTTTAGTGCAATGTAATAAATCGGTACACCGATTATATTACACAAATTCCAACAATCACAATTCATTGGACATAAACAACAATGTTGTAGCAAAAGCCCATTGAATATGATCAAATGTAATTTCCTAGGTAAAGGAGTACATAAACGTGGTCACTGGTAGCCAAAGTTGTGTTGACAACCCTACAAAGATACGAGAACATATTATTTCATGGAACTGATGTGTATCAAATGTTGAGGACATTTACCTTTCATAAAGAGATACTATTAAGTGTTGGATATATCCAATAATGGATTCAATTCCCTGTTTCACATGCAATTGAGCCATGCAATGTGGCAAAGTTTTTTTTTGCAAAAATACGAACCCAACTAAGAGCAATGCTATGTAGTTTCTCTTTTCCCAAAGGAGTGCGATCTTCTGGAAATTGTTGAAACATGTATTAAATGGAATGTTACATTCTATATGTGAGGGACATCACACATACAAAAAAATGACATAAGAAAACATACCAGAGTAATGTCAATCTCATGCACTTTTTTAACAATTTTTTCCATATAATACATGCAATGGTATCCACATTCCCAACTACTATGATGAATCTTGTGCTGATATGAAAAAGGATTTGTTGAAATGGTTAGGAACATGAAATTTACATAGGAATTCCAAATTTATGAGATAATACGTACATTGATGTTTATGACATTCCATGTATACTCTGAAGGGTAGGTTTTATTTTGCTCTGAATTGAGGTACAGTCGATATTTTTTTGCAATCCCAGAATTTATGAAAAAAATATTTTTATCAACATATAAAGACCAAAATATATCAATGGATCTTAATAGTTTAATCAGTTATATTTTTCCGAAGTTTGAAAAAAAATTAATCAACTTATGAATGAATCAATTGAAGGTATAGCTTGTTACATTTTCCAATTCCTCTACTCATTGAGTCGATGCAATATACTCGTTCATGTTCCAGCTCAAAGATGATAAAAAACCAATGACTACTGCAAACAAGAAAGTAGCTAATGTGATTATTAATGCATAACTTTGCAAAAAGAAACCGAAGATACGGGCGCAGCTGCTTCCAGATGGTGAACAACTCAAAAACTAATAATACCTCAATTTAGTTAATCTATTACGTGCATAGAACTTATTCTCGATTTTACGGGAAGAGGTTAATTCTGGATCGAGTGCGGCGCATGATAAATGAAACATCTTTCCCAGTAAATTCGACCCTTTGATGAGTGTTTTTAGCAAGAGAATTTGAACCAGCCGGAACAAACTGGACATGCCATCGATCAACCATCTATAGCATAGGTGTCTGTAAAAAAATATTTAAAATGAACAATCGTTATGAAGCATCTATAATAATGTAAGCATGTATTCTTACGATGCCATAGATCAAGTAGTGATCCACTCCATTTCATGTCTCTTGTCGAGGCTGCTTATGAACAACTTTAGTTTGTCAATAAAAATGGCCGTGGAGATGTATTTGGATCCAAACACATCCGCACTGAAAGGGATGCGGAAGATTTTCTTAGGTCCAAATACTTTTGTGGATGAACTTATAAATTTACATATCTATTGAACAACAACAATGCATTCTTGGTCTTCTTTGACCCCCTGAATGATACATGCTATTGTAATCCATTTGAGAATATGATAAAGTTAGTTGAGTTTTATAGGAATTTACTTCAGCATTTGGTGGGATTTGCAAAGGGATAAATGACTCCTTATAGAAAGTTGATGGTCCGAAACCGAGTTGGGTGGAGTTTATTGGCTGATCTCCGTCGATGCAATAATTTGTTTTGCTACACACTAATGGGTAAATTATTAGTTATGTATTGAAAACAATAGTTGCTATTAATAATGGAAGTGTGCATGTGTGTTTGTGTGTTGGGGGTGGCAGGGGGGAAATGTTTGACCTCCCATTTCATTGATCGAGTATAGGTGTCAACTATTCGTTAGGAGTATCCTCATGAGCGACCATCTCCAGAAGGGAGAAAGTGTGGTTATCAGTATTTGTAAGTCAAAGTATGGTAATATAATTATTTGTCTAACTTTTTCTTCCTCCATGGTAGTTTTTGGTGTATGCTTTCTTTCATGGCTTCCATCTTCAACGATCTGCATGTTGCGAGGCAACAAATTCTCGTTATCCTAAGTAATCATATGAACGATAAATTATGTTAAGTTGATTTGTGACAAGATAACTACCATACGATCATAAAGATACAATTATCATACCTCATGATCATCTTGTTGGTTAATGTCACCGATCAACTTTGCGGGCCACAGAATCTTATATCCAACAACCTTAGATATAAACTCAAATTGTTCATGTTCAATAGGCAAACGTGCCTTCAGGATGATCACAGGTCCACAAAGCTTAACTCGCTCCCACCTGATAGGAAAGTTCGTTTCCTTATCTTTAGGAAGAAAGATACCAAATGCAGTGGAGTCTCTTTGTCCACTATGGTTCAAAACATATAGGCAGCACATTTTTCCTTTTTGAACACAAAATCCACAAAATTTGAAAAAAAAACATCACTAGAAGGAATTGTAATTAACAAATCAGAAGAAAATAAATTTATCAATGAAAACAATTTGAAACTTATCCCTGGTTCTTAAAAGTGAAAATTGATACGAGTTTTTACCATCAACTTCTTTCCGTTGCCGGAAACAGTCGTATAGATCTATGCAATTATTAAAATGCAAGTATAGAGATACCTAATGGAATTTAGGAAGAATGGAAATTTTTTTTGCAAATAGAGCAGTTGAGCGCAGGTGCTGTCAGTGGGGAAGTAAGCAAATAAATGATATCCTCTGTGTGGCACAACCGCTCTATTAGTTCCTACACAGGGATAAAAAACCTATTGCAAATTTTGTTGCCTGAGAGAGCATCCGCTCTATTAAGTTCTTCTGGGAAAGTAAAAAATAGAAGTGACGCTGACCGTAGCTGCGCATAACTGCTCTATTAGTTTCAAATGGGGTGAACAAAACCTGAACCAAAACTGCTGCCCCTGAGAGCAGCTGCGCACAGCCGCTCTCTAACTTCCATCTGGGAAAACCAAAACTAGAAGTGGGCGCTGACCGCAACTAACAACATATATAAGGCATTGACAAATAACATAACTAACAACATATATAAGGCCGCAACTAACAACATCCAAATAAATGCATACAATTAATAACATCCAAACGTATGCACACAACTAACAACATTGACAAGAATTCGGAATCCAAAATCAACATCCATAGGAAATCAACCAACAACATCCTAAATCAACATCCTAAATCGCGTTCCTAGATAAAGAACTAATAGAGCTGCTTCCCTTTTGGAAATAACCAAACAATGATTAGCACACCACCATTGACCCAATATTTATTACCATCACATATAGGCGGCAAATGAACATGTGTGTTTGTGAAATGGATTTATTAATAAGAAACATCTTATCAGGCTAAATTCTTATTTTCTCATTTTTCGTAACCTAATATGTGACAAGTTTCATGTTATAGAATACCTTGTCATCATGAACGTTCTTCTCCGGATCACTTGATCCGGATGCTGAAGGAATGAATACCCGATTGTCTTTATCTGTTGGGTTGGACAATTTAGCAAGGAAATTGTGGGCATCCAAGTGTGGGGAAATAGGTTTACCCAATTGTCCTTCCAACCATTGTGTTTGCGCCTCAAAGAAGGCAACAAACCTTTCGTAGAGCTCGACCACTTCCGTTGACAAATATTTCTCATTTGATGTTTCTTCAAACATTATTGTGTTTGTGCTATCACAGTGACTAGATGCATAACAGCTAACATCAATATGTGGGAGGGAATCCTTTATCTTCGCCAGTTTAGGGTAACCTCTCTAATGACCCCCATGATCCTTTTTACCCGTTGCCTGAACAAGGATATCTTCTTTTCCTACTATAACAACTTTCCCTTCTGCTTCTTGTCCAAACGTTTTTTCTATTCATCAAAACAAATGCGAGTCATTAGTATCCATTTGATATGAGAATTTAATTAAAGAATGAATTATTTCTTAAATTTCCTCACAATAGTGAGAGCTGACCTTTTAACAGAATCGTTAGTGTAGATATATAATTTCTTATCCTAATTATCTTACAGGAACAACTCTGATCGATCCAATTTGAAATCCATGCTTTCAACTTCCGTCTCTTCTTATTCTACACTTCGACCTTGATTCATAAGCTCATCAATTTTATCCCCTCTTTTCCTCTTCTTGAGTTCACTAGCAATTCTGCTTTTCCCTCCACTACCCGTATGATTGACGTAGTCCTTACTTGCGGTGCTTACCTTTTCCGCATCTCTTTTAGCATATATGGTCAATTGTTAGTAAAATATATTTATCGAATCAATAACATAAATTATATAATCTTATTTATTGATCTTGAATTCAGGGGGTCAATCTATGTTTGAAAAATAGCTCCCACTCTTTTCTATCCATCCATTGATACGCCGTTCAGGGATAGATACCCGGTATTGCGTTGACGATGTTTTTAAATCCATCTTCACCTTCCAATTCCTCCACTTTTCACCTGCATAAATCGTTCATTTCTTTCGAAACCCATTCATTTCATCGAAAGTCATTTTGGCCTGTATATCTTAGCTCATCTATGGTACAAATTTATATACTGTGAATTTTAATTTTTTTTGGAGAACACGAAATGATAATAAAGGAATGAAACACACTTACAAGAATGTCTTCCCAAGCATCTTTCTTTACATTTTCTGGGACAGCTTTCCAATTATGCTATGTCCCAAAGCGGATTCGTCATCGGAAAGCATAGCCATAATATCCGAAACACCGGCTACGCATAACCATAAGTTCAAAGGATTTGTCGAAGAATATTTGTAGGGTGTTCTTTTGCTTTGCTAGTAAGACTGCCTTGCACGTGGCTGTACCTCTATGCTGCAATACTATTTAATCTTAAACTTTTCTAAATTCTCTCCCTTGTCCTTGGTCGAATTCACTCCTTGTTCATCCTCCAATTTTTCTGAGCTAGATGCATCATCCACAATCATGTTACTAACGTCCTCATTATCATTTTCTTTAATTGGGGTGACACAATTCTCCTCAACATCATTTGTATAACCTATGTTCTTGAGAACCAATTTCTTCTTTGCGTTTGTCATTCAATGGAATTGTGCCTTTGTATGAGTAAAATAAATGAAGGAATCATAGGTGGACATGTAAAAAATTCCCGCAAATGAAGTCAACCAAATAACACACTTATGTGAATGGATAAAGGCAACACATGGGAACATAATAGAAAAGTGGAAAAAATGGATGGAGTGTTGACAATTAACAGGATCTAATAAGGCACACACATAAAAACAAAATCCCACCTCTCTATTGACCTAGCTGAACCAAGCAATATTACAGTTAGCTATTCTAGCCAAACCAAACAGCATACAAATTCGAACATCGTATTCCAAGAAAATGATTCTCATACCAAATGCCTGCAGTTTTGATAACATAATTATGCCCGATTCACACAAACTGCGTACAAAGTAAAGTAGTCCTGCATACTCTAACAGAGTTATCCATAACAAGTAAATGCAAGCCACTGAATAAATTGTTCTTAGTATAAAACTTAGAAAACGATCAAGTGCACATAACAACATTAAAGGTATGGACATGTACACAATGATAGATTACGGTACCATACAAATTTATGAAAATTAACACAGTCATAAAATTTAGAGGGAAAGGAAAGTAACAAATTCTATTCTCCCTACTATAGTAAGAATGCAATTGGCATTCACATAATAATTACACCTCTAACCTTTTTGTGCTCGGCCAAACGAAGAATGCATATGGTATTGGAAGAATTTATATAGAATGAGAGGAGGTTAGGAAGGGAGAAACTTTACACAACTCCTAGCCCGCGTATGTGGGAGGGAGGGAGGGAGAATATTCATAAAAATGGTAGAAGGATGGGAAACAAGGGAAGGAGGCTAGGAAGGGAGAAAATTCGACAACATGGGTTTAACTGCCGTGGAATGTTTTTGCCAACATGGCCCAACTTATTCAGCGAGACTGCCGTGGAGAAGGAGGGAAATTGGAAGGAGTGGAATTTTGGAATAGTGGGAGGAGAAGGAGTGATATTTGAGAAAAAATGGGAGGAGAAGTCGCCGAAAAATTGAGAGGGAATGATCTAGAGCTTCCTGCCCATGGGCTAATATTGGGAGGCAAATTTGTTTTTTGGGCCACATATGCGGAGGTAAAGTAGATATGTTGATCTTCAAAGTAGAGGGAAAGTAGATGTACAGAATATCGCAATTAATTAGTCCAAAATGACTTGGATGGATCCCCACAGTACCTTATATTTTAAATATACATGAAAATATATACTTGCACTATTTATATTAATATGAATATGTACATATTCAATAAACATTTTTAAAATTCAAATTTCACTCCTTACAAAATAGTAATACCATCGATCTTGTGATTTCTTTGGATTTTCTTAGTGAGATATATATATATATATGTGTGTGTGTGTGTGTGTGTGTGTGTGTGCGTGCATATATGTATATATGTGTGTATATATATCATCATTTTATATATATATATATAAATGTATGTATATATATATGTACAAGTATATATAGGCGGAATAATGGAAAAATTTAGAGTTAACCATGAATTACTACAAGTCAAATAAAATAAATCTTTGCGGACTAGTGTCTGATCAACCGTCAGTTGTATAGTTCGTCCACAGTCAGTCAAATGGTGCACATAGAATGCCTAACCAGTTAAGGGTCAACTAAGGTTTAGCACTTAGTTAGTTAGTGTAGGTGAATATGTACTTTGACTAGTGTTTGACTGACCGTTACTTGTATAGTAAGTCTACCGTCACCCAACCGGTGCACATAGAATGCCTGACCAATTATTTGTCGACTTATGTTTAACACTTTGATTTAGTATGTTCGCACTAGTGTAAGTGCATATGTATGCTGACTAGTGTTTGATCGACCGTTACTAGTATAATATGTTTACAGTCGGTCGAACGGTGCACATAGAATGCCTAACTAAATAAGGGTACGACTAAGGTTTAACTATTTCATTTAGTATGTCATATATTAGTGTAGGTGAGTATGTACGTTGACTAGTGTTTAACCGACCGTTAGTTATATAGTACGTCTACATTCAGTCGACCAGTGCACATAGAATGCTTGTGCAATTATTTGTCAACTTATGTTTGACTCTTTGATTTAGTATATATGTCCGTCACTAGTGTAGGTGCTTATGTACGTTGACTAGTGTTTGACCAACCGTAACTTGTGTCGTATGATTATAGTCACCCGATCGGTGCATGTAGAACGCTAACTGACTAAATGGCGACATTCGCTAACTCTGTAAGTTACATACTCTCTTTGTCCCTGGTACAGCCCCGTAAAATATTTTCAATGGTTTTCAAGAAACACTTTCGACCAATAATATGTTTCACTATGTACTAGCGGAGTATCAATGCGTATTGCGCAATTTTCTTAAGTGATATAAGTATATATATATATATTTAAAGAGATATTTATGGTTTTAAATATATTTTTTGGAAATGATATATTTTAACACGTTATGATTGCTTATATATAGTAAAGAAATAAAATAACATTTTATAATGTGGGAATGTTGTTTTTAAACAACTTGTGTTCAGGTCAGTCAAAATGAGTTCAGCATCCCTGGTTGAAAGTACCAAGTTCCATTATATGCTGCTTGGGATAATATCGACAATTAAATATTTCATTTTTATAAGAAACTCATTAATACGAATCCAACAATATTACATACCACAATATTATTGTACATATTAATGTGGGCCCACGGTGGATAGAGCATTTTTTCTTATGAGTCCATTACTTGGTAAAAAATAGAAAAGTGATACTTAGGAACACAAACCTTCATCTTGTCCAATCAACCCTCATTCATCAACCACTCCTCCCAGTTTGGCCAACGGAAACCTCTCCCCCCCAACCTAGCCGCCAGAAATTTTACCTCCCCCTAATCGAGCTGACGGAAATTTCGCCAAATCCCTAGCGGCTCTTATCCGGACAACCCCCAACCAAGTGGATGCAGATTTCTCTTCTCCCGTGGTGGCTCTTAAGTGGATTCATCTACCGCCAACTTGGAAAACGCAGTGGAGGTTCTGTCAAATCCTGCTCTTCTTCGGCTCTTCTACGACCAAATCCCTCCTGCTGTTTGAAGCTAGAGGTTCTGTCACCGTTAATTGGTTCCAAGCTCTCCGATCGTGTCATTAACATTGTCAACATTTTCCACAAGGTTCGCCCTTCAATGGTAATTTCTATTCCCCATTCTTCTACTAGGCAATATTGGGGAAACGTGTTTCCAAAAATCTTGTCATTGTTGAACAAGGGTATGAGCGCCCTGCTGAAGATTTTATTTTTGTGTTTCTTCTATGATGAAATAAATATTGAATCTTATTGGTGTTTGGATTTTTTGGGTGAAATGTACTATCGGGCCTTGTGTTGTAAAAAATACAAGGGAAAAAAGTGTTAGGTTAGTTAAGGCATAGTTAATGCATAGTTAAGGAAAAGTTTTCACAAATGTTTATGGAAAGTTGAAATACAGATTCTGAAATGCAAGGAATGTTAGGGTTTATTCTTAAAATCAAAAGGCTAAAAATAGACATTAAGGAATGGAACAAAAATATCTTTGGAGACCTTAACTTAAACTTTGATAAAGTTGAGAAAAACATTACTTTACTAGAATATACACATGACTAGACCCAATTTCCAGTAGATAGAGCCCAGCCACACAAGGCAAGGGAAAAACTAATTAAAAGACTCCTCCAAAATGAAGGATACTAAAAAGAGAAAACCCGAACAATATGGTTAAAAGATGGAGACCTTAACACAAAATATTTTCATAAACGTGTAAAGGAAAAGAGTTCTAAAATGAATATATTGACGATTAAAAACTCATTGGACCAATGGTTAGATAATAATAAAGAAACTGGAGAGGAATTAGATTGGTTTTTTAAAAACCACTTAATTGATGGATAGGCTCTTATGAGAGGAGTTTTTGGATATGGGAGATGGCTTCATCATCTATTAATTTAGGATTAGACATCCATTCGTGCGATGGAGTTTTAATTTTGAAAATGTCTAATCTCGAGTGTTTGACTGAGATTGATCTGTGGAACTGTCTCGTGTTTATGTCACCTACTTTAGCCCTTTTAGTTCTCATTCTTTGTGACCAAAATGTTCTTTCCTCGTCAATGAAAGAAAGGAGGGATTCTTTGGTTGGGGTGAGGACTATAGGTATGTGGTGGATCCTGGGGTCTTTAAATATTTCTCCAGTGTAAGGATGTTTTTCTCTACTGTAATTACATTTTGATGAACGTTCTGAAAGTCTCCCTATTCCATTTTGTAATCTCTTCCTTTAGTTTCTTAATTATTACTACAAATTTGAAGATGCCTTGGTCTCTACTTGGTCTCTCGAATTCTTTTTCTTTTCATTTTTTTGTTTTAAAACTTATCGACACGACGTCGTTTCGTTTGATCAATGAACTACGTGATTTATTCCTTGCATTTTGCCTTAAATATAGATTGATTAGTTTTGTAAAGCTAAAGTACAACAATACTACACACCATTTTACCTCTAGTTATTTATTTATTGTTTTACTATCTTAATTACTATAACTAGTTAGTTGATTATATGGTATCTAATTATTTACTATACTATTTTATTCATTTTTACTTTTTCTATCTATTTTATGAGTCTGTATCTTGAAATACGGTCTTTCCCAAAACTTTGCCTTATTTTATTAGTACTTAATTTTGGATTTACGTATGTATCTAGTTATGAGTTCATTACTTGTAAACTGGGCTTCGGCTCTCCTAATTTGAAAGCTATACCACCAGTCTAAATCCTCATTTTTCCAATTTTGGATCCAAAAAAATCTTCTAAGGAAAGCCCCAGCAAGGAAGGGACTAGCAATGCATGCAAAAAGGCTAGAGGCGGCAATGTTGACTAGCAGCCAAGCGGCCTTGAGATGACGGTTGTGGAGCATACAATTCCAAAACCAGATTTTGAGTGTCTGGAGCTCAAAAATATCTACACTACTTTCCTCAGTTGTGGGATTATTTTGGAGAGAGTTTTAAAGGTGGAAGCGCCTTATAAAGACTACATTTAGCGTCATGGATGAGATCATTACTGCAGCTCCCCAGCTCGTGCAAATATGATATTGACATGTGAGGTCATGGCACTGTTGAAGTACACCAATTCGAATGAGATTTGATGTCATTCAAATGGAGTCCTCATATCCGCAGATGTTATCAACCGCTTCTACATAATCCCGCCGAAGCCAACAAGTGAGTATGCAGCTGCAGACAAGGCAGTTGAGAAAGCGTCATGGGCTGAAATTATAAAGGCAATCTGTGAAGATGGTGATAATGTCATCAATAATATATTTGGGGAATTGATATGAATCTCCTTGTGAAGACTCTGGATTGCTGAATTTTAGATCTTTGACAACAAGAGGGATCTTGCAAACCCTAATGTGGCCGCAATAAATTCAGACTCTAGCCCTCGGGTAATCTAATTTCAACTTGCTCACTAACTATCCCGCATGATTAGTTAACAAGGTTATTGATACCTAATTAACCCGCTGGATTAAGCAACAATGAAGACGCTCCCAAGAAATGAGTATAACTAAAAAATTCTGAATATTTGATTGATAAAAAAGTTATCAAAATCTCGGCCATATCCCTCCTTTATATAGGGATAATTTCGCCTACAAACCCTAAACACAATTGGAAATTGAATAACTTTTGGCATCTTTAAGAAGCTAAACCATATCTTACTAAAATTCCTATTTAAACCCTAATTTTGGCCATCCCCTTCAAGAAGTAGTCTTGAAGAATATTACCTTATCTAATCTTAAAAAATCTAATTCAAATCAGAATAATGGACTGTTTGAAAACAACCCTTCAGAAGCCCACATGGCCGTGTTATTGGACTAAAATAATATTATAATCGTTTACAATGATCACACTTCCTAATTAAAAACACAGTGGGAAAACGTGTATAGTGTTCTTCACGACGTCTTCAGTTATTCGACAAGCTTGAAAAATTAATCCAAGTCCTAGCCAACTTATTCTTGAATTCATCATCATGAAGTTGATCCATCAAAGCATTCAATACCGCATCCCTAAGCTTCATTCTTGACCTTGTCATCGTCCAACCATGTCACTTAGAGGATCCCAAACATAACCCTTGAATGTTTGATCATGTCGTGGAATGTCTTCATTTATGGTGGTAGTCATCTTGACATCTCCATCATTCCCTCCGTGGTTAAAAGGTTTTGCACTCGAAACTGAATCGTCTTCAAAGGTGAATGGAGATAAATCAAAAATATTGAAAGTAGTACTAAAACCATAGTTTTCGGGTATTTCAATCTTCTAAGCATTATCATTCACACGATCCAACAGTTGAAAAAGACCATCACCACGCGAACTTAGTTTAGATTTATGGAAATTGGAAACCTCTTCTTCTACAAATGAAAATAAACCCAGTCGGTCTTCTTTAAGTGAACAATGCGGCGGCCATGGTTTGCTCTCTCAGCATTCTTAGCATTTGTCCTTTCAATCTTCAATCGCACTTTTTCATGTAATCCCTTCACAACTTCAGCCTTCTTTTCTCCATCCAAATTCCGTAACTGTTTAAAATTCAAAGGAAGTAAATCAAGAGGTGTAATTGGCAAAAATCCATAGATAATTTCAAAAGGAGGTAAAGAATTAGTAGAATGAATAGTACGATTATAAGAAAACTCTTCAAATATTTCTGAACTAGGGCGCGTAGAAGCTCTCCTAATATGCGATTGGTTACCTCTATTTGACAATCTGTTTGCAAATGACTTGCTATAAAAAACAACAATTTCGTCCCCAACTTGCGCCACAAGGTATTCCAAAAGTAGGACAAAAATTTGACATCTCTGTCTGATACTATGGACCCAGGAATGCCATGAAGTCGGACTACTTCCTTTAAAAATAAATCTGCGACATGTTTTGTGTCATTTATCTTCCTACATTGAATAAAATGTGCCATCTTTGATAATTGATTAACAACCACAAAGATAGAATCCTTATCTGATTGGGATCTTGGTAATCTGAGAATAAAGTCCATGGAAATATCAATCCAATGATGTGTAGGAACAGGTAAAGGAGTATATAAACCACGAGGCTTAGTTTTTTACTTAACCTTTAAGCAATCAATACAAATCCTACAAATATTATCAACAGACGGTGCCATTTTCGGCCAAAATAAGTGTTCTCGCAAAACATTATAAGTTTTTAATGCACCAAAATGTCCTATTAAACCACCTGAATGAGTTTCTCTAACAAGTAATTCACGCATAGAACATTGAGGGACACATAACCTTTAATTCATAAACAAGAAACCATCATGCCGATAAAACTTATCATAAGCACCATTTTCACATGCAGCATAAACAAATGAAAAATCAGGATCAGTAGCATATAATTCTCGCATGAATGAAAACCCTAACATAATGCATTCTAATCGTGTAAGTAAGACATGTCTACGAATCAAAGCATCAGCAACAACATTTTCTTTAACCATCTTGTATCGCAACACATAAGGAAAAGATTTAATAAAACTAGACCATTTAGCATGATGCTTATTCAACTTCATCTGACTCTTCAAGTATTTCAACGATTCATGATCACTATGAATAACAAATTCTTTATGCAATAAATAATGTTGCCAAGTTTCTAAAGCACGTAAAATTGCATAGAATTCCTTATCATACACAGGATAGTTAAGAGCACCTCCCTTTAGCTTTTCACTAAAGTAAGCTATAG